>VDFB02268693.1:0-226591 GCA_007258455.2 Sequoia sempervirens
AATACCATACAAGAATACTAATTATGAGGACCTCCTATAAAAATATGACATGAAAAACCGTGAACAATATTTAAAAGATAATCCATAGTCTATCTTATTATTTATGCATATTTTCTAGGACCACCTATGCCCAAAACAGAAAATAGTTTTTGTAAATACACCAATTAGATCTTATAAAATGCATTAGTTATATCAAATTATATGGTGAATTAAATATAATTAATGATTACTTTTTCTTTTAGTATGAAAGAGGTTAAATTCCAATATATGTTCTAGCGGGCTTGATTGAGTGACAAGGTGGAGCGATTGTTGTAATGAAGAACTTGCTAGGAAAGCTAACCAAGTTAAAATGTACACCTATACATACATCATTGTGGTAATATAGACCTATGTCATAAAACACAATTGAATCCTATTAGTTCCAAAGTATTTTAGCAAAGAAGAGATAGAGGAATTTCCAACATGAGGCATAATTCAATCATAATATAATAAAACCATTAATCCATAGTTCTATGTATAAATGGACTGTTGTAGAGGAAAAGATACACATTTAATTTGTAAGGCATAACTCAACAATATGAAAACATATAGTAGAATATTGTACATTATTCTCAGGGTTTTTTCTTATTTGTGAGAAATGCAAACCTTCCATGCTAATTTTCTCTAAAACACACAAATATAGGGGGCAGTGTAATATCCCACCCTTTCCTAAATTTTTCCATAGCTAGTGATATGATAATATCCCAACAACTCTATGAATTTTAAAATTGAATGTCATGGACTATATTAAAATTATTTTGTGGACTAATAAACTAAAGAATATTCTTGATATTTAATTACACGTCTCTTGAGAAAAATAATGATTTAATATCTTATGAGTATTAAATTAGATTATGAGTATAATTTAAAGAATTATAGTCATGATTTTGTAATTGTCATGTAATAGACATAAATATCATTCCTTTTGTTGGTAAACCTACATATTTAGAGTAATATTATGAAGGTTAAATTTAAATGGTTTATCTAGCACTCAAATAATCATTCTAGACTAATAGTTGATTTAAAATTTCTTTTACAATGATTATTGATTATATTTAATAAAAAATACTTGATATTCCCACCAAGTTATTAAGGGTGCAAATCAACTATTGACATGGACTAAACTATTGCAAACAAGGTAAATATATATAGTAGGAGTATCAACTAATGGTGAGGCACTTTAAGTCTAATCAAACATACAATATACCAAATAATATTAATGAAATAGTGGAGAAAATAAATAAATATTAAAACCTCATGAACACTAGAATTATAATATGGAGAAACCCTTTCAAAAAATCCCACTACTAAAGAGATATGAAACTTTTATTAATATTCATAACAAGATTATAACAATCCAATCCACTCAATCTTCTTTAGTCTAATGTTTTGGCTATTTCTACATAGCACTATTTAAACCTTATGTCATACATTAAATTCTATATAGAGCAAGGGAAACAAGAAATGATCAATTAATTTATGTAATGAGTGGAAAAAAATCATGGTCCACAAGAAAAGAACCCATGCCCCACTATGCATTGGAACATGTACACAAAATATAAACGAACTAATGATATAGGACCTTAAATCCCATAACCTTGATAGTAACCACTCCCAATACTAGTGCTTTATGATGAAGATGTCAACTACAATAAGTCTCATCTATTATGAAAAGATGCTTCACTCTTCCCAATGTAACTCCTAGTACAATAATCATCACGATCTCCTTATTTAATTTTATTATAATAATATCTTGAGCCCATTGCTTACCTTTTCATTTTTTCTCACATATCACACTATAAAATTTTGGAGCTCATTTTCACTTTGTGAGAGTCTCTCGAGGGTTTTAATGATGTCCAAATTGATATTTTTTAGCTTAATGCATCAAGCTCATTAATATTTTTAATTTTAAGAAAATATTAAAATCAAAGCTCTAGACTGTAATTTATGTCCTTTAGAAAGAATTTAGAAAAAAGCAACATTAAAGATAAGATTTTAAGTGAATGGAACACTAATCCCAACTTACACCAACCAAGTACAAATGGGTATTTAGCTTCATGGAGATTCATTCATGGTTGGTGATGGTGCATGAGTAGGCTAATAGAGGAAGAAAGACCATATGTTCATTAAGAAGAAATTGGGAGAAAAAATAAGCTAAGTTTAAATTTGTAATGATAAGAGGATCTTGATTGAATTATATATATATATATAGTTCATATGAGAACCAAGGATAACATACTAGAGTAAATAAGCTTCGATAATAAAGGAATCTTGTAAGTATGGGGAAGAAAAATATATCAAACTAAATGCACTACCAAAAGATAGATCAATTGGGATTTTTTTATAGGAAAGTGTGATATTTAATTGAAATCCTAATGTATTAATGTTGTATCTTCAACAATCTTGGAATGAGTACTTGGATGCCTATGTTGTCAAAAGATATTATTATTTTACTATTAATTCTCCTCATGTTGAAATTTCCATGAACTAGTTAGGATGCAAATCTTCACCACTAAGCTACCCACCCACTTTATGACAAGTCAATTTACGATTTAGGTATGCTAATTTTTTTGACACCTTTTTCACATTGTGAGATATTACCAAATAATTATAATGGTCATTTGTTTTTGTGTGGATCATGAACCATGTAAGGGTGTGTTTATTGATCTTACTCACCAATAAAATGTATGCATTGAATAATTTTTTTTTTATTATCATTTTATCAACAAGCATATGCATATTTGAAGGTTTATTTAAAATTGACTAATGATATGTTGATTGAAACTATAGGATACATTATTTTACCTTAATTTTTTGGTCTAAAAGATGAGGGAAGTTCTTATTCTATGTCATATTGTTTCTTCTTTAGATGTATCTCATATTTTATTTGGGTGTCCGGATAAAGTGTAATATCAAGCAACATCATCTATGTCATGCCATCAAGGTATCAAATATGTTTGAACACTCCAGTAAAGAGGTTCTACAAATTCCCACAGAGATCCCAGGCGTTCTCTTTATTTTAGATTAAGTCATTTAACCTTAAATACCTAGCTAAACACACACAAGGATCCCCCTGCTATAAGTGCATCTTTGCCTAATTTGTAAATTTTCAAAGGAATAACAATGGTGGGGTACCCGACAAGATGCAACAATTTAGAATTCTAGCTGGTTTACAAATTAGAGCTATATGAAGTTTATAAGTGTAGGAATTTATATTATAAAATGATCTCTCAAGAATCTGAGGGCGTCAAAAGAACTACAAGCATTTGCAAACTCAATTTAGGAAGCCATGGGGTGACGGGAGATTTTCATTCCCAAACATTGCTTCTATAAAATTTACCCATGTAGTAACATAATTTATAGAGACCACCACAAAGAAGGTTAGGGTTTTTAGCTTCATTTGTTATATGGAGATATTTTATTGTAATGTACGTAATCAATGATATGATTCTTGATTTTTTATAAGATTTAATATTATAACACCTTAACAAATCAAGCTATGACTTTCATGGTTCACCTGGCGATGTATGAATGGCATTTCACCAAGTTTTGAACTTAAATTTGTAGTTTTAAAATTATTTTGTGACCTTGACCCCTACACTTCTAGTCTTTAGGAATTTATTTATCTCCATTTTTTAGACTATGTTGAGAGCCATTATAATGTTTTTTTGCACTAACTTTCTGAGGAAACTCGTTTTTCCTTACTAAAACCCTTGGATTATGCAAAACGGGGAAGAAAAATACTATATTAAAAATGCTTTAAAAACTTTCAAACAAGTGCAATTTGAATTCAACAAATTTAAAAAAAATTGCATATAGGGTTTCAAAATTAAACAAATATATGCATTTTGAACTAAAAAAAAATGGAATTTTAAACAAATTTGCCTTACAATGAAGTACCTATGCATGGCACCTGGAATACGGAAGCTCAAGAGATCCTACCGCGAGAAACTTGGGTTCGCCGCTCATTGGCGTTCACGACTTGTGGATACGGCTGACTGACTGGCAAAGTTCACGGGAAATGAAAGTGAAAGTATTTTTTATTTTTAGTTCATATTCAAGGGGTTCGGACTGAACCCGTGTTCGGACCGGGAACTCCACTTTAAATATTGTTTTTACAAAGGATCGGGCGTTCCCACGAATCCATGGGTTCTGGCCTGAACCTATGTATTCCCACAGTTCTAACAACCCACTTAAATATTGTTTTTTATTAGGCTATGATCCAGTCCGAACCATGGGTTCGGCCTAACCCTATGGTTTGACCGAACCAATTAAATGGTTCGGTCGAACCATAGGGTTCGGCCGAACCCATTTGATATGAAGAATGGGAAAAATTCAAAATTTCCTTCCTCTTCAAAAGTGTAAACCACTTATGTGGCTTCACCCCCACATCAAATATGAACATTTTTCAGGCTATATGTATTTTATTAATTGTTCTAGAATTAATTTGTTTTCCACTTTTTCTACTGCTATAGATCTACTTTAAATTAGTTGTTTTTGAGATATTTTATTATTATTCTTAAGTCCTTAAAACTCTTTATTGTAATTTATCAATAGTGTGTTATGCATGTAAATAGCTAATTAGTGTTAATTCTAGATTTATGTTGTTGAGACTGTCATTTAAATTGAATGTTATTAGTACTTGTGCAATATTATTGCAATGAGTGTTGTTTTTTCTTGTTTAATTAGTTAGTAAGTTGTTTTTGAACCAAATTTTTATCCTCTTGAAATAAAATTTAATCTCCCTTAAAAAGAACATGTAAAATATTTAACTTTATAAATTTTAGGAGTTGTTTTTTCTTGTTTAATTAGTTATTAATAAGTTGTTTTAACTTCCACATGTAAAATATTCAACTTTATAAAGTTTAGGAGTTTTTTTTTGTTTAATTAGTTATTAATAAGTTGTTTTTAACCCAGTTAGAAACAAATATTTTTATTCTTTTGAAATAAAATTTAATCTCCCTAAAATGAACATATAAAATATTTAATTTTACAAATTTTAGGAATTATTTCTTGTGAACATGATTGGCTAAAAAATTTTGGGTGTTAAGTGTGGATTTTTTAGGAAGTATGAAGGTGAATTATTATTTGGCCCTTTCTAGGAATGGTTTATGTTGCTTCCATATGCATTATATTTTATAAGTTAAAAATAGGTAAATTAAATAATAAAGGTGATATATCGCTCCTTTAGATGGCATTATTAGTTGCAATTTTTATCTCTATGTTGGTGATTCTCTCTCAAACATTTTTATTTATGCTATTTTTATATTTTTTTCAATCTTTGTTCTCTATCTCCTTATATGTGTCTATCTCTTTTTCTCCATGTTTCATCATTTATTTTTCTCTTTTTATATTTATTTTTTTCTTTAATAGGTATGTATTATTTTCACATTATTTATTTATTTCTTTATTTTTTAATATCTATTTCTATTTCTTAGATTATGTTTTTTTTGTATTTTTATCTTTTCTCCTTATTTTCTCTCCTTTTCTAATTTTCTCTCTATATTTACTTTGTTCTTTCTCTGCCTCTCTCTACTCTTTCTTTCGCTAATTTTCTCTTTAACTTTATTTTCCTTTCCCCTCATGACATTATTTCTATTTTATCTCAATCTCTCTCCCTCTTACCCTTCTTTCTTTCTTTGTTTATAGTTTATTTGGCTCTTTCTTTCCCTTAGTGTTTTCTATTTTTATTTCTCTTTGTCTATATATATGTACAGTTTTGTTCTCTTGATGATTTTTATTCTTTTCTCTTGTTTTTACATTCTCTCTTCTTACTTAATTTCATTTTTTTCCCCTATTTTTCATATTTATCAATTTTTTTGTTTTTTTGTTTTGTTTTGTTTTTTTTTGTAATATTTATATGGATTTTTCTTTTATTCTTCCTATATTTTTTTCTTTCCTTTTTCTCTCATAGTGTATTTTTCACTCGCATGTACCTTTATATCTCTCTTTCTCTTTTGACATTTTTTTTCCTTTTAATTTTCTCTTATTCTAGTTATCTTTCATTGGCTAAATATCTTTATTTCTTTTTAATGTTTCTCTACATTGTTATTTCTATTTCTTTGTTTCTTCTTTCCATCTATTTTTCTCTCTTTCTATATGGGTTGGACCTTGGACCCTAGAATTTAAGTTTTTGACCCATAGATCTTGATCTACACGCTAGTCTCATGGGTCATGGGCCCTAGATTGATAAACATTTATCCTATAGTCTAAACACTTAAATCCTAGACCCTTAATTTTTGAAACCTAAACCTTAGAGGCTATGTCTTGTACTTGTGGACCCTAGACCAAGAAATATTACTATTTACCCTTTACCTTAAACTTGTGGGCGAACCCTAGTGCTTAGGCTATGCTACTAGATATTTGACCTCAGACAATAGAACATGGGAATTAGATTCCAAGAACCTAGGCCTTAAACCTTAGACCTTAGAGCTTCAAACTTCAATAATGAACCTTGGATTGTTAGATGATTAAAGCTTGGATCCAAGACCATGTATACTAGACTATGGACCCTAGAATTTAAACACTAGATTATAGAAAATAATCATACCTTAAATATGAGAAATTGAACATTGTTTGCTAGATGTTTACCCTAAAACTTGGAGCCTAGACTTGGGGCCCTATCCCTAGATTATAGATCATGAACCCTTGACCAAGAAACCTATACCATTTATTGTGAACTCTTAGAGCTTGGATTTGGATTGTGAAGCATATACCAAATACCATAAATCCTTGGACCATTGGCATTTGACCCCATCCTTAGAGCCTTAACTTTAAACACTGGGATGTGGACACTATACCATTTGGATTGTAGACTATGTGCCCTTATATTGTGTCCCTTAATTCTTCACCTTGGAATCCAAGACTTCTTGAACATTACGCATTAAGTACTTGATCTTGGGCCCTAAAACTTGGACTATTGAATGAAAGCATGGACCCTATAGATCAAATCCTTGAAGCAAACCTTGTTTCTAGACACATTATCCTAAAGCCTTTTACCTTTGAAGTTGGATCCTAAAACCTAGAACCTTAACTTTGGACCCATGAACATTATATGTTCTAGCTTGGATTCATGGACCATGGAAGTTAGATCAAGGAACTATTACTGAATATTGTGATCCCTTAGACTCTAGACTTTAGGCAATTGGACCTCGCACCTTAGACCAAGAAACCTTTGCCCTATGCCTTTGACCATGGACATTGGACCATAGGCCCTAGATCTTTGACACAAGACCTTAAATTGTGGATGGTAGGCTCATGGAACCTAGGCCTCACATCCGAGAGCTTAGACCTTGGACCCTATGATCTCTTTCTATCCCTATTATGCCTTTCTTTCATTCCCTCTTGACCAAGTTATTTTTATCTTTGTCTCTTTATATTTTCCTTTTTTGTTTGTCCCTTCTTTCTTACTATTTATTTCTATCCCTATTATGCCATTCTTTCATTCCCTCTATTTTTGTAGTGTATTTCTTTGTTTATCTTATTCTCTCTTATCTCATAGTTTAGAGCTCTTTAGATCTATTTCCCTTTCTCATTTGTTTCCTTGTTGATGTTTCTCTATCTCTAAGTTCTTTCTTTTATTATTCTTTATTTCTATTATTTGATGTTCTCTATATGTGCTTCTATCTCTCTTTATTTCTATTTTTCTTCCATTTCCCTCTTAACCTTTCTTTTTGTCTTTATCTTTCTTTATAATTGTCCTTTGTTTATCCCTTATTTCTTACTATTTATTTCTATGTTCAATTCCATTTTTCATTACAAATGTTCACTATTTATTTCGTTATCTTTATCTTTCTATCTCTCTTTTTATTCCTTTGTTGGTATTTCTTTTCTTTTTTTTATTATTCTTTCTATCTTTCTTGATTTGTTTATTTCTTCATTTTTTAATCTTTTCTTCACTTTCCTTCTCTCTTTTTTTTTTTACCTTTCTTTTCTTTTCTTTTTTTCTCTTTCCTTCTTTTCTCATTTTTTTATTTTCCCAAATTTTACTTTCCTTCTTTGTATTGTTCATCCCTCTTTTTGTTCTTTTATTATTTCTATATTTCGTGCTTTGTTTCTTTCTTCCTTTTTCTGATTTTTTTGTCTTTTTCCTTCTCTATTTTCTCTTCTTCCTTTCTTTTCTTCATAATTCTTTCAATCCTTTTTGGTACTTTGTTATTTTTTATTTCTCACATTTTACTTTCTTTCTTTATTTTTTTTATCATTATTTTCAGTGTCTCTCTTACTTTGAATTACTTTTGGTATTGTATCTATTTATCTCATTCTATTACTTTATTTTTCTTTGTCTTGATTTTTAATATCACCTCTCTTTTTCCCTATGTTAACTTTTTTCATTCATATATTTTATATTTCATTTGTTTCTCTTAATTATTTTCCCTATTTTTTTATTTCTCTTCTTTTGTGTGTGTGTGTGTGTCTTACTCTGCCCATGCACATCTCACTTTATTTCTTTTTACTTTTATTTATGTTTTTGTTCAATCTATATTTTTCTCGATATACCTTTATTTTTGTCTCTCTTTGTTTCTCTTTAAAATTGTTTTTCTTTTGACTACCTTTCTATTTCTCTTCAACTCTTTTATTAATTCCTTTCACCATGTAATTCTTTGTCTTTACATGATTATCTCTCTATTTTATTTGACAACTTATGTTTCTTAAGTTGTGGGTATGCTTTCTATGGTCTTGGGTTTGACTTTGAGGTTCGAGTTTACCCAATGCAAATGGCTTATGAGCTGTTGCATACATTCCTAGGGGATTAGTCTCGCCCCAGAATGACACCCTTTCTCGACCCCAACTTGGTAGAATGTAAGACCAAGGTAAGGTGGGTTGGGCGTTGGGTCGGGTTGCGGGGATACTCCTAAGTCAACAAAAAGAAAGAAAGAGAAGTTCATACTTTATATTGTCAGAATGTAAGACCCCTTGTGGGCTGTTGCATACATCTCCAGGGGATTAATCTCACCCCAACATGACACTTCTTCTCGACCCCAACTTGGTAGAATGTAAGACCAAGGTAAGGCGGGTTGGGTGTTGGGTTGGGTTGCGGAGATACCTCTGAGTCAACAAAAAGAAGAAACAGAAGTCCATGCTTGTAATGCCCATATTTTACCCTTAGGGTAAAACACAACTAACAATTTTTTTATTTTTTATTTTTTTTGCACTATATTACGAAGTATTAATAACCATACATGCTCATGATACATACAATACACATCAAGTGATGTAGCTCATGCAACATCATTATCACCATGTTGTCCGAGAGTGGGGTAAGGGGAAAAAAAAATGAATTTGGGTTGACTCCATACATAAGGTTTACTAGACCTTTAACTACTAATGAAAATTGGTGCTCATTTTCGCATGACATTTAATGTCCTTGGTAGACCTCCTTGGTAAAGGTTCTCACATTGGAAACACATAAAAATACCGTCAATTTGATTTACTATTAATCCTAAGGATAAATTTCGTTATGAGAACGTATCTGATATTTATAATTGAATTTAATTATTAGCTTCCTTATTTATTTATTTTATTTTATTGATCATTATTAATCTACTTGTCCTTGCTAAATAAATTTAAAAACTAAAAGATTAAAAAATAATCTATTCAAATAATAAATATTTAATAATCCCTATCTATCTACATATTTTTATTATTATGTAAGGAAACAGATAAAGGAGAGTAAATAAAGAGAATCTATTATTTTTAAAGGATTTCTAGTATTACATGGCTCTTACCCTTACATATACTTTTATTTAAATTAATAGAATCTTTTTCCTAAGAATATGGGAATATATATTCCTCTCTCTTTTATATGTGTATTACATTATAGATTTTACTTCGATAAATTTTAGATGTTAGTGCTTTCTCCGAGGTGGTAGGCAAAGAACCTTAGATGAGATTTTTTTTACATTTGTTATATACGTAACAGAGGATCGCAAATATAAGAATATTTATTTGAGGTTTTCTTCTTTTTAATGTCATATTAGCATTATCACGAAGACACTCGAAATGAGACTATCCTTATTATCGAAGGCTTTACTGTGTACACTCATACCATAATATAAATAATAGCGATTTTGCACTATAACATTGATTTATTCATTGTCACTTCTTTCGCATAAGGCTTAATATTTGTACGATTACTACCACTATATTTTAATGTTGCAACGATAAACACCTAAATTTTGATGCCAACATAACATGAATGGATAAGGAAGCATTGAAGTGGTGCTTTCTCTTTTTATTGATAACTGCATTATTCAAGTCTGAACAACTACGTGGCCCCAAATAATTCTCGTGACTAGATTGGACCTTCATTTAGCTTTCACATGATTAGCAGGGATAACTAGCATGGTAAGATTAAATCTGCATGGAGAGGAGATGGTGCCCAGGAGACTATGCTGGACACATGATGATTAGAAGTTGGTAGTTGTCGGGCATATAAATTATGGCAGATGGCTATGATCACGGAGCAAGAGGAAAGCACATTCAAGCCAGGCTTTTCAGCTTATTCCTATTGGGAGATCACCTGGCATAGTAGGGTCAGCATCAAACTAAGGAGCCCACTGAACATCTAGTTCAATTAAATGTTGATGCAACCATACATGAACTACAAGTCTTAACAGAACACATTTTGATGCATTGTAATATGTCGATCAGATTTGTGCCAGCATAGCAGATGGAGTGTTGGGAACCCAACATCATGCATGTGAACCAAATAAACCAGTGCAGGAGATTGGATCAGAGATTATCCAGTGTGAAGGGACCTAACAGATCCAAGCCCAACATCGTACCACAGCCATGCAGTCTGCACCAAATAGAGAAGAGGATGAGGTGATGGGACTCGACGCAAGGTGAGGGTTGCTTCTTCGAGCACAACAAAAGTAGGTACAATCAACAAAAAATGGAACTGTAAGAGAGCGGAACTAGACTGCCCTCATTCGATACAATGTAGAGGGATTTAGACTAGAATAGGTTGAATGGTTAGCACTTTCAAACGATAGCTTAAGGTAAGAGATCTTCTGACTCTCTGATTTCACGTAGGCATATGAACACAGGGATTGGGACTTGCTCGTGGCAACATATGCCTAAGTTGAGGCGTCACCACAAAAACTAGTTATGGGTCGTTGGATATTTAATAGCGTGCAATATTGCCAACAATACTATCAAATATTCATTCATTCAATACAAAATCTGTTAACACTTTTCCTGCGATGTAAAGTACGACCCTTATTATGATGTACAATTATACCAGAGTGTGCAGTCCCTCCTTTCCTAGCTCTGGGTTACCTCACAATGAACAAAGGAAGGTAAAAATAAACAAGATTCATGGGCATGCCTCTTCTCCCATCGTCAATCACTGGTGAATCGACTCAGAGACTTGCAACATGGAATGAAGGCGTTGGCATGGGTTCAAAAAGTTGTTAGAAAAGAAATCTTCTCATGATCATTGCGACTCACCCAACATGACTGCATGAGAGGGAGAGGTCACGTGTTTCATGACTGTAATATGCGATGCTATCTGAACACAATGATAGTAGGTGTTAACTTACCATTTAGCAATTTTCCAATATCTGAAACTGATTTACTTACAAGTTATACTATTCTCTCTTCCTTAGTCTTCACACAAAGCAAAGTTTTAATACTCATCTGATTATTACTGTTTTAAAAGTGGGAAATGATGATTTACTGAGACAAACCTCATTGTAGAATCTCCCCAACTGGCTTTCTTAATGAGCAGTTCATTGTGGGACTAGTCCCGACATACAAATATACGCCAAAACAACCTGCACATATGTGAATCTATAGCGACGAATGTTTTGATCGAGTTATATTCGCTTCTCCTTCATCTAGATTATTTGTACACTACATTACGAGCTTCTGTTTTACTGAACCTTCATGTTATTACTCAATAAGTGCATTTTAAACTCTTCTATTCTATTTCCCTAGAAGGATATAAGACAACTTTTTGTGGAAGGTCATTATTAGCAGATGTTTTGGATAACATATCTATTCCTACTGTGTAATAGACAACAGAGGCACATATTTCCTAAGCACGACCCTTTCACTAATGGAAGTAACAAGAAGATATTATTTTCTTTCGTTATGTTTTTTATAACATGAGAAATTTACAGTTTTTTTTTTTTTTTTGTGTTAAATGTGCAAGAATACTCCAGACAGTCAAGGATACTGGTGTTTACATTATTTTTCCTTGGCAAAGTTACAACTCTCTCATTTCCAAACTCTACGTATCATACTATAATATTCACTTGCATGTTATGATAAATAGAGGCAAACAACCCAAAGGAATTAAAGAGCAGGTAAATAAGTACAGTAAATAGTGAAAGTGATGTTTAATGATCTTAGGAGTTATTATCATTCGAGAAGCATAAATAATCTACTAAGTTACATTTACATGTAAGGAAATCAACAAACACTTTATCATTTTAGAGAGAGCTAAATAAAGCAAGAATATATTCAACAAGCTTCTCATTATTGTTTGATTTATTTTCTAAGTACATTATAAATACATTTGTGAAGCAAACACACAATTTTATTTCAGAAGTAGAATAACATATGATAGAAGGATAAGGTGTTCCTTTAGATATATTTCCTTCATAGAGCAATAATAAAACCAAACTTCATAAAATCAATCATTGGACTATACAATAGTCCTACATAACAAAGTCTCTCACAAAATCTGCATCACTACAATTTTTTTTTAAGAAACAAGGTATCTTTGCAAAGTATTAGAATTTAAAACATTATTCAAAATACCCAATGAGATTGGCTTGAGAATGGCTTGACTTTCCACAAATTTACATAGGATAACAATGGTTGCTCTAGGCTGCAAATTTATACAATCTCTTACGTCCTGCACAAGTATAAACAAATATTTTCTCCATAGCCAAGGTAGTGCTCACCTCCCAACCTTTGGTTGGAAAACCAACCACCCCCGAGCTAGGAGGCAACTATGGGAATCGGGTACAAACAAAACCAAGCAAAACATTATTTTACACAGACAAGATTATTTTCACACCCAACCAAGGGATTTTTCACATAACTTTACGATTCCATCAAGAATCCAAAGTGGGGGATAGAGGGTGGACTACGCACTCCATATGGGGATTCATAGTAATAACAAGAATAAGTCATATTGTACTCCCATCATTTCACATGCAATCCTTCTTTAATATCTCCTCTTTCTCCAAAACCCATACCACCCAAAACCATTTCTACCATTTCACAATTACACATGGGTACTCATACCCTTTTTGAGCCTCTCCTCTTAAGGAGGGATTAAACTTCCCCATGGAGGTTCCTACTCCATACCATTCCCAACAAGGGATGCTCTTCCCATATTTTGGGTGAGCCTATCCCTATACAACCCTTTTCCCATCACATAAACCACATTCAACAATACAAGAAAACAAGAACCAAAAGCAAGCATTTTGAAATAAGCATACATACAAAACACAAGAGATAAAATACCAAGCACATTTTTACAACACAAATCTTTTAAATAAAAACATAAGAAATGCAAAAACCAAAAATGAATCCCATAACCCTTGTTTTGAGTTTTCTTTATAGGAACTCAAGTTTGAATTCCTTTGAATAGGGAGATGACATTTGTCAACCTCCCATCCACTCTCCCAGGCACACTCACCCATGTGTTCTCACACATGTGTGAGGACTTGAGAGCCTTTCAAGGCAACTCAGAGAAGTGGGAATGGAAAGAGACTAGTCCCCATCCCACTTCCCAAACCTTATTTTCGTCAAACCTCTTTAAGGCATAAAAAAGTGTGCCCAATCTTGAGACTAACCCATGATTTTGAGCTAAAAAGGTACCTGACCCATAGGTACTTGCCCTAGGGACCTTAAACCCATAAAACACTTAAAAAAATCACTTTTCAATCCCCAAAAAGTGTCTAAAAGTTCAAATCCAAGTTTGTCCACTTGGATGGACAACTCACTTCCTAGATGGACTGACATGGCAATAAAAATTAATTTACAAACATTCCCAAATAATGTCACAAATAAAATACATTACATGATGAAACTATAGTCCCTCCATATGGACTTTAGCTTGGTTTCACTGGTTAATTTACTCAGGGTTCCCAAGGGTTGCCTCCAATTTCCATTGGCCATGGAAAATGTACCTGCACACTCAATGCACACGCTAATCCATTCAAGTAAATCATATTCATATAATAATCAAACCATTTGAATCACAATTGCATTCACACAAGTTTCATAATTTGTATAGCATAAAGATCCTATAACATAATTGAAAAATCATTACCCACCTATCTTATCTCATTTTCATTATCCTTAATTTTCATACTCATCTAATTGCAACATGATTGGTTCACGCCACTTGTTTCATTCATTCATCATTAAGTTTTCATATTCAAATTAAACAAATTCAATAACAAGTATAAAATTAGATCAATCATCATAGTTAGCTAGCATGTCACATAATCAAAATCAAATAATCATATTAACTTAAATGTTTAAATATGTTGTCATCAATGGTATCAATAGGGATAGACAATAACCAAACTCAAAATAATCCAAGTACTAGATGTAGCATAGTCATAATCAAATCATCACATGAACACAAATGTCTAAATCTCCTATCATCAATGGTATCATCGGGCATAATCAATAATTAAACTTAAAATAGTTCACTTACTGGATGTAGCATAAAGGTGGGCCTCACAATACCTTTTTATCATTAGAATGTAAGACCCCTTGCGGCCTATTGCATATATCCCCATGGGACTAGTCTTGCCCCAGTGTGACACCCCTTCTCGACCCCAACTTGGCAAAATGTAAGACCACGATAAGGCGGGTTGGGCGTTGGGTTGGGTTGCAAGGAGACCCTTGAGTCAACAAAAAGAAGAAAGAGATTCCATACCTTTGTATCATCAGAATGTAAGATCCCTTATGGGTTGTTGCATACATCTTCAGGGGATTAGTCTCGCCCTAGTGTAACACCCCTTCTCAATCCCAACTTGGCAGAATGTAAGACCAAGGTAAGGCGGGTTGGGCATTGGGCTGGGTTGCAAGGATACCCCTGATTCAAAAAAGAAGAAAGAGAAATTCATACCTTTTTATTGTCAAAATGTGAGACCTCTTGCATATATCCCTAGGGGGTTAGTCTCGCTTTAGTGTGACACCCCTTCCCGACCCCAACTTGGAAAAATGTAAGACTAAGGTAAGGTGGTTTAGGTGTTGGGATAGGTCGCGGGGTACCCCTGAGTCAACAAAAAAAAGAAAAGAAGCGCATACCTTTTTATCGTCTTTGAGAGGGGTTTGGATTGTAAGATTTGATTAAATGTAGACCAATTTACAAAAAAAATCATAATGTGATTTTAGTAAACCTATTGGTTAATACACCAACAATCCATTCATATTAACATAACATCCTTCCCCTCTACCTTTTAGATCAAAGGTGCCTTAGAATTTTTTTTATCCTCCATGACATTTGCATAACACTATTACAAAGGGGAAGATAGATGTATTATGGAGTCAACCTAAAACTAAAGAGGGATGAGAAAGAATGAATCGAAATAGGTAAAACCAAATAATTAGTTGTCATAGAATTGAAATTTAGAAACCATGGCTTCACCAATCAAAATTATTTTTTTATTTTCTATCCTTTATTTGTTATCTATTTTTCTCATTCTCAATTATCTCTCTTTATCTATCTATCTTCCTTGCCCATTTCTATATTTTCATATTTTTTATTATTTTTCTCAGTTTTTTCTCTTTATTTTCTTCCTTGCTTTCTTGCTCACTCACTCACTCTCTATTTGTTTTATTCTCTCCATCTATCTTTTATTTTATTTTTTCATTTATTTGTTTTATTCCCTCAAGTGGCCTTGATCCACAAAATCCTAAACCAAATCACAATTTCCATATTAACTAGGGAAGATTGAAAGGTTAGAGATTGAGGAAAATAATTTCTTTTATCTGCATTATAGAGGCCATGACCATGTGGACGTCAATTGTGTAAGGAGGCCAACTATCAAGTGACAACACTCAATCCCTAAGGAAAAGAACATCGAAACTGAGAGTTCAATTAAAAATGAGGAAATAAAAAAAAATCCAAAACAACAATAAATTTTGTCTCTTTTTTATTTCTTGTCTCACTTTCATATTTTGTTTATCTATTATTTTTCTCTCTTTCTATTTATGTATCTATTTTTTCATCTGTATCTCTCATTATCTCTTTCTTTATCTATCTATCTTTATTTTTTCTTCCACTATTTTCTCTTACATATCTTTTTCTCTTTTTTAACTTTTCTTATATTTTTTTATTTGGGTTTGCTTTTAAATTTTATTTTTCTTTATTAAAATCATCTTTCATTCCTTTTATCTCCCATCTCTTAGACTTATTTTCTATCTTTTTCTATCTAGTCTTTTTTATCTTTTTTTTTCTCCTCTTTTTTTTGTTTTGTTTATGTTTTGTTGTTGTTTGTTTTTATCTTTTTTTATTTCGTACTTGACATTTATTTATCTTTTTAGTTTAATAATCTTCTTTTCTTCTTTATCTTTCTTTATACCTTTGATTTCTTTTTGTAATTATTTTCATAAGATCAATTTTTTTACCCTTTTTTTGTTTTTAATTATTTTCACTATTTATTTATTTCATTACCTCTTTCTCTTTATCTCTTTCTTTCTTAATGTTGTTTTTTTGTTTTACCATTTATCTAGCCCATTCTTGCTTTGTTTCTTTCTTTGTATTTTTTATTTGTTTCAGTTCTATGTTTTATCAGTCATTCTACTTTTTTCTCTATTTCTCTATCTTTCCATCTTTTCTCCATATAGCTATCTTCCTTTTTCTTTTCCTCACTTTGGTTCTCTTGTATCTATTTTCCTCTCTTTATCTCTTTCATTTTGCTCTCTTTTCTTTCCTCTTTCTTCTTTGGTTATTCTTTAAATTTTCCATTGGTCTTTATTTCTTTCTATTTTTATCTCTTTTTTTTATTCTTTATTCTTTACTTCTTTTTCTTTACTCTCTTTCTTTCTATCTCTTTTTGTTTTTTTATGTTCTTTCTTTCTTTATTTTTCATCCTCTATTTATCTTTATGTTTTAGCTGCTTTTCTTTTATTATTTTTATTTTTGGATGTATTTATGTCTTTCTCTATATTTTCTTTTCTTTTTCTTTTTCTATTTTAATATCTCCTCTCTTTTTCTCTCTTACTATTTTCATTCATTCATTTTTATATTCTTTTTTTTTATATTTCTTTTTGTTGTCATTTTATCTATCTCATTTTTATAACTTTCATTTGTTCTCCTTTTTATTTTTTTATATGCCCTTTCCTTTTCCATGTTTTTATTTCTATGCCTTCTTATTTTTATTCCTTTTGTTTCTCTCTCTCGTTTTTCTTCTATGTTATTTATTGTTTATTTTTCTTTTCTTCTCTTATTCTTTAAGTGTATTTATTTCCAATCCCTTACCATGACTATCTTTGTTTCTCTATATAAGTTTTTCTTTATCATTTTTTATTCCTTTCTTATTGGACCATGGACCACACTAGACTTTGGATGTTGGAGTTTGTATCCTTGATATTTGACATTTGATACAAGATCCCTAGAGACATCAATTGTGAGAATAGATTTTAGTCTATAGAATGTAGACAATAAAATGTAGAACATGCATATTACATCATCAATCCTAGAACTTGGACCTTATGCTTTGGGAACACAACTAAAACCTTAACCCTCAAAATCTTAGAACTTAGATCCTAGACCCAAAAATATAAACTCTGGACCCATAGACATTGAAATGGTGGACTATTGACCTTGACCAAGAAACTTTTATCCTGAAACACTTTATCGCCCAACCTTAGAATTTGGAGTTTTCTCTTCTATGTTTTTTCCTCGTATCTCTCTTCCTCTTAGTTTTATTATTTTTATTTTTCATTCTATCTTTCTTTCTCATTTTTCTACCATCTTGTTTTCTTTATAATTTTATTTTATTCTCTCTATTATCATTTGAGAATGCTTCATTTCAATCCCTCTCAATTGCTATCTATAATTCTCTTATATTTTCCCTTGATTTTTTTTTATCTCCTTTTGGGTAATAGATCATGGTCCATAGACTATCAATGTTGGGTCTTGGATCCTTTATCCTTAATACTAGACCCATAAACCTGATGACATTAGACACTACATGTTGGGTCCCAGAATTTAGATTATAACATCTAGAAGTTGTATGTTATGCTCTTGGCACATGACTTCAAAATTTGGAGCCCAAAAATCTCACAATTTAGATCTTATACTTTAGAACGTAAGCTTTACGCACATAGACCTTAGGCTTGCAGACAATTGACCTTGATCAAGAAATGTTTACCCTTTACCCTCAATTCTTAGATTGGGAACCCTAGAGTTTTGGAATATGGACCCTAGACCAAGAAATATTTACCTTATATTATGAACCCTTGAACCCATGCCTTAGGATGTTTGCTTCTATATTGTAGAACCTACACCCTAAACTTGTGGATTGTGGATGCTAGACAAAAAATGACACTATAACTTTAATCCTAGACCCTATACCTTGAATATTTGACCCTTGACACTAGACTATGCATATTGGATCGTTGGGACCTACTCATCGAATTGTAGACCCTAAACTTTGTATCCTCAACCCTTGATCCTTGACTTTGGACCCCAAGACCTTTAAATCACTTGACCTTGGTTAGTGGATCTCAAGCCTTGAAATTTAGCCTCTAGAATGTAGAACAAGGACCTAGATGCTACTTGGAACCAAACTTTAAGCTCTAAACATGTGATCTTAAAATTTGGAGCGTATAGTTAGGAATTTGAATCCTAGATCCTTAGACATTAACTTTGGACCCTTTAATGGTGTCATGGCCATTCATGGCCAATCCGATTAGGTATCACAAATAGACCCCTCAATTGAATCTTCTATCATAGTTATTATTTGCCTTCCAAACATTTGCAAGCCCCTCATAAAGGTATGTATGTACTTTAAAATTAAGTTTAAAAGAACATATATTCATCAAATTAATCATTAGTTTTCTTGGTGTTCAATTAATTATCACATGATCACTTGCACGGATCCAAGACCTAATTGATTCCTAGAGTTCCTAATGGTGGAAAACTTAGGCTTTGATACCAGATGTTATGCCCATCATGAACACAACACATTTTTTTTAAAGAATTAATTAAGTCCATTGATGTCAAGCCTCACATTACGATAATGTGAGTAGACATTAGTGAACTTAATTAATTCTTTTAAATTTGTTTGTTCTATGGTGTATTCATGATGGTTGTGACAAATGGACTTTGGACTCATGGACCATGGACCCTATACAAAGATATCACATACCATAAATCCTTGGACCCTAAACCCTCCATCTTGGACTCATTTACTATAGACTCTGGAGTAAATATTTTTTCATGTAGCCTGGACCTTGAACATTGGAGCATTTTCCTTAAATCTTTGACACACTAGAACACTCAAAATTTTGGGCCTCAAACCTTGGACCATAGAACTTGGACCCTATTGTCTCTCTCTCTCTCTCTCTCTCCATATATCTCACATCATTATTTTGTTCCTCATGTTTCTTTGTCTTTCTTTATTTCTAGGATTATTTCCTCTCTCTCTCTCTCTCTCACTGTCTCCCTGCCCTTCTATTTCTCTTTATTTTTTACAACTTTAATTTCTATTTGTGTTTAGTATATATATTTCGCTTTTTACCTTTATTTTTGTCATTTTCTTTCTTTTTGTATTTGCTTCTCTTTATAATTGTAGTTCTTGTCTTTTTTCTTCCTTTTTATTTATATATTCAATTCCTTTTAATCATTTTTACCATTTATTTCTCATTTATTTACCATTTTCTTCCTGCCCTCTCTAATTTTTATTTTATTTATTTATATGTTCTTTCATTTTTCCCCCTTTCTTTTTTTTAAGCTCTTTCTTTCTTTCTATTTTCTTTCATCACCTTTTTCTTTGGTTTTTCTATCTTTCTTGAATTCTCACTATTCCTCTTTTGTTCCTTTTTTTTTCCACTTATCTCCCTCTCTTATCTCTTTTTAATGTTCTTTATATTTTTATTTTATAATTCATATCCTTTTTTGCCTTGTTTATTTTCTCTTCCTTTGAGCATATTATTTTACTTTACTTTATATTTATGTAATAAATTATGTCTACCTTTCTTTTTCTTTGCATGACTCTTTTAATATTAGTTCTCTTTGTTCTCTACTTCTCTTTGCCTCTTTTTGTCTGTTAAGTTTTTTCCTTCATTCAGTTTTATATAAAAGTATTCTCTTCTTTTATTTCTCTTACTTTATTGTTTTAATTTTTTTTTCTCTTTATTTTTGTCTATTTTTCATTTGCTCTCTTGTTTTCTTATTTTCTCATATCATCTCTCTAGTTTTCTTGTTTTAAAAATATATATCTCTAAATTTTCCATTGACTCTCTCTACTTTCTATGCCTTTATTATTATTATTATTATATCTTTGTATTTTTTTCTTTATCTCTATTTCTATTTCTTAGATTTCTTCTTTTTTCTTTTTAATTATCTTATCTTATTTTCTTTCATTTGTTCTCTCTTTAGTTCTCTCTACTATTTCTTTCTCTAATTTTCTCCTCATTTATATTTTTTTTCTCATTCTTTCTATTTTATCTCTATCTCTCTCCCTCTTACACATCTGGTTTCTTTGTATCTAATGTATTTGGTTCTTTCCTTCCCTTAGTGTTGTTTATTTTTGTTTCTCACTTTTTTTTGTATTTTTTTGCTCTTGACAAATTTTACTATTTTATTTTTTCTCTTTTTACTTCATTTCATTATTTTCTTTTTTTCCCTCATTTCTTCACTTTTATCAACTTTTTATTTATTTTTCGTTGCATTATATATCTTTTTATTTTGTCCTTCCATTTTTCTCTTAGTTTATTTCGTACTCTTGTCTATCATTGTGACTCTTTTCTTGTTTTTTCTCATTTTTTCCTTTCAATTTTTTTATACTCAATCTTATTGTCTAGGGGTATTTCTTTCTTTTCAGTCCTTCTCTCCATTGATATCTATATTTCTCTATTTCTTATTTCCTTCAATTTTTATCCCTTTGTAGACGGGATGGACCCCGAAGTCATTGATTGTCAACCCTAGATTGGGAAATATTTAGTCTATAGTCTAAACACTTAGATCTTGGACCACAAAAACCTAGAGCCTATGCCTCGAAAATATAAACCATAGACTTAGAAATAATTACTATGTGCCCTTTACCTTAAATTTATGGACCCAAGAATATAGGTCTAAGATACTAAAGTTTTGACCCTAGACACTACAACATGGACATTGAATCCCAAGAACTTGGGCCTTGAACCTTAGAGCTTAGAGATTAGGACTTTGATATTATACCTTGGATCCTCATACCGCTCAACCTTAAACCCTATAATTTAGATGCTAAAATATTGAACATAAATTTATATGCTAAATCTTTGAAATCAGATGCTACATCCTACATGTTTTACCCTAATAGTTGGATCCTAGACCCAGATTTATAGATCATGGATCCTTGACCAAAAAACTTTTTACCATTTAGACTGAACTCTCAAACCTTAGATTTAGGATCCCTTGGACATTCGACTCGGTTATGTAGCATTGTACACCCTCAACAAAGAAACATATACCATATATTGACAATCTTTTAATTGTGGGTATTAGACCCCATCGCTAGAGCCTTAACTATACCCTTGGGATCCAAATCATGAACATTTGATCTTAGGGCATGAATAATGCTAATTCAATCTTAGACATTAGAATTTGCACTCTTGATCCTTGGACTTGGACACCAAGCCTCATAGAATATTATAGCTTGAACACTCAATCTTGTTTCATGTCCTCGTCCTCGATTGAGAGCTAATTTCAAATTGGAGGGAAATAATGTTTTTAAACACTAATATGAATTTAATAAATATTTAAAATAATGTTAAATTAATAATAATATTAATGATTTTTAAATGATAATAAACAAAATAAATTTAAATTATTAAATAATAATATTTAAATTTATTTAAAACTTTGGCTGACCTAGTTGAGTGGACGCCAAAGTATCCATATAAATGTTCTTAGTTTTGTTGAAGTTTGTATCATTGAAGTTGGACACATGCTAGCGAGTCTAGAAGAGACAAAAATCGCCATGGATCACTTCAAGGTGGGACGAAACCCCCTCGCCTTGAAGTTGTGTGTTTCTTCTTTGAAATCTTTTGCCATCACTGTCCTAATCATTTTCTATATCCATAGGTGGAGGCGACACTGGAATCAACAACATGGGACTTATCCATTCCAACACTCACAATTTGAAGAAGCATAAGAGACTTAAGGAATCAATAGGGACTCATGACGAGGAATGCACCTGTAAAACCCCGTCCCGCAACCTAGAGGACGATGCAATACTGCGGAAGCACAACTAATTTTTTTTCCTTAAAGTTAAAACAAGACGAGTAAAGTATCCTACTCTAACCACATACATCCTCTAGGCTACGCAACGCATCTACATGTGAACATCATTACTTATAAAATTTAACCAACCATAGCATATGAATATTAAACTCAAGATACAACTTACAACAAAGCATTAAACCATTTCAAGATAAATCCAACACATAGAAATGTATTAAACATATTTCCACAGATACAACACCATTAAATCCAATAATGAATAGATCATAATATTTTTACAATTATATCACAAAGGTTCACCTCGATACAAATGAGGTATTACAGTTATACATATAGATCCATAGTTACAATGAAGAAGGAGAAGAACAACTCTAGAGAACCACACGAGCTCTTCGAACAAGAAGATCACACCATCACGAATAGGAAGAGAAACTCAACAGTGTAAGATGCACGCCACCCAACCATCTGGTACCCGTAGGCCCAGATCCCGTGCTAGGAGATAGTAAGAGGAAACCAAGACAACCTATTACTTCTAGACACAGGTGTAAGGAAAGCTAGATGTAGAAGCAACTCTCCTAATGTCAAAATCTCAGGGAAGAATGTAGAGACACTTTTTAAATTTTTCAATTACAATCCAATTAAGATGCAAATGAAAGAGATAACAGAAACAGAGAATTAGACATACACATATGAACACCAGATTTACGTGGGAAAACCCTTATGGGAGAAAAACCCACCACACCAAGAGAAGTCACTTTGTATTACAGTAATAAAAATTACATACAGAGATCTGACTTATCTTTCTGATGTCAGTTTACAACATCATTCACTATGATCAACCTCGTACAGAACTTTCACATTACAATGTTCTCAGAATCAAAATCATCCACTGATCATACGACCACAACATCAATCTATCAAACCATTCATCATCTGCAACTTCAGAGTATATCCATGATGCCCCTGTCTGTCGAGCTTCCTCTCAGTAACGGCCGCAACAATTCAACTGCTAGCGGTTCCCATTCGGCTTCTCAGATTGGTCAAATACAAGCCACGTAGGATAGTCTTCACTCGGCCAAAGACGTTCACCCTGTGTTGGCATGTTGGTGAGACACTAACCGTGTCTCCCTAATGCCACGAAGTCAGCATTCGATATCGCCAAGAGTCCATACTATCGACAAGATGTTACACCGAGTCCAGAGAGTTATCGGTAAGACTTCGCCATCGCTGAGAGATCATACTGTGCCTTTATGTTATACCGAAACGTTCAATAGTCGACAAACTAACAACTTTCGCCAAGAGATCATACCGAGGTTCAAAAGTTACTTCGAAGTGCTCATCTATTGCCAAGACTTATCGCTATTGTTGAGATGTTACTCCGAAGTCTTAAGTCATACCGAGCACCAAACAACAATTGGCAAGACTTCTCTCCATCGCTAAGAGTTCTTAGCGAACCCTTAGTGTTACCCCGATGCCTCCAAATAAATACCTATTGGTGAGACATCTCCATATTGACAAGACTTCATACCGAAGCATATGAGTTACTCTGAAGACCACATGTGTAACACCCTGTCGGCGAGACATACAATATCAATAAGACTTCATACCAAGATAAGCCTTTCGACCAAGGGCTCCCCGACACCGCTTGTCACCTAGAGTCTCCCCGATATACGATAGGAGTGGCCTATCGGCCAGAGATCTCCACTCGACATATGGTTACAATGATTGCCATAAGTCACAGCGACAGATCCACTCGGCAAGATGGTAACAAGGTCTCAACGACCATAACTGTTCAACAAAGTTTCAACTGCTAGTCGGCCAGACACAAAGCATGTCACACCAACTTGTCTCTCTTAGAGGTTTCAGCCTGTGGGATTGAGGCATATATTTCCAACAACAGGCAATATACAAAAATACTCACAGAATAGATAAACAAGAACTAGGGTCCCATTGTTTTCAGAATCACTGAATC
Organism: Sequoia sempervirens; assembly: GCA_007258455.2. Classification (NCBI taxonomy): domain Eukaryota; kingdom Viridiplantae; phylum Streptophyta; class Pinopsida; order Cupressales; family Cupressaceae; genus Sequoia; species Sequoia sempervirens. Next base: position 24,447 of record VDFB02268693.1, read on the forward strand.
AATATACAAAAATACTCACATAATAGATAAACAAGAACTAGGGTCCCATTGTTTTCAGAATCATTGAATCAATTATAAACATAATAAAAATTAAACAACTACTGACATAGGAGGAGTGTCATCACAAAGGTTGCATTGGTTATCCAAAGGAGATCTTCCTAGGTCTCGGCCCCCCTTTAGGGTTATCTTGGTAACCTTTCACGATTCCAACCCCACATGCACACCAGTGTGGAATTGTTTATCTTTCGAGAAGACAAGATAACGATCTAGCCATTTCAGGCCTTCCCGACTCATCTCAAGTTTCATACAAGCCCTTGAGCCAATGAGCGAGGCTAAATATCTTGTTATATGTGTTAAGCTAATAGATTATTTAATTCCCACTTGATTATACTGACTCTCACATGAGTTGTCCTGGGACCACTTTATGTCCCGACCCTTGCTGAAAGCCACTCCCCTATTGACAACACATAACTCAAACTACATGCCAAGGGTAAACAGTGCACTAAAAAATGATAACAATAACCAATACACCTCAAAAGGTAACACATGTCGACGGATATTCAATACAGAAACTCAATACGTGCACTACCCAAGAAACTCAAAGGGTGAACTAAAGTTACCACAACCCTTTCATAATTACAACTCTGGAAGACTCAGATTCACATAATGACAAATACTTCCCCCAGTACACAATTACAAAAACACGTGTTTTTCAAATACAATTTAAGAAAATAACAAATACTATCCTTCAGATTTCCTAAATCCATTACAATCAATTCTTGCATATTAAAATACATCATCCAAAACACTATTTCAATTTAATAAATTAACAACGAAACAATTAAATATTCCACTTCCAAATCCCAACTGCTCTTAATACTTAACTCAATTTCCTTAATTAAATATTCAATCTTTCTAATAAAATTAATTTATTATAAAACACCTACTTGTGCATTACATGCATTAATTAACAATATAATATTCATTTAAATAAATATCATTTTTAAATAAATATATATATATATATAAATATAAATATATATATATATATATATATATAAATATATATATTTTCTAATTACATAATTTAATTATTCTTTTCCAATGTTCATTTTAAAATATTTAATTGTGCATTTGCATGCACCTATTTAAAAATATATTTAAATACATTTATATTTAAATATTTTAAAATTATATGCAATTTTTATAATTGCATATAATTTTAAAATATTTAAATATAAATATTTAAATAAATATATATATATATATATATATATTTAAATAAATATATATATATATTAATTTACAATTTTTAAACAATACTAATCATAAAACCAATTTGTTGCGAGTTTAATAACTTTTGTTTTCGGATCTGGGTTTCTCTGAAATTTTTATTGAAGGTGCGCAATCAAGTCATTTAAAACATATAAAAAGTTCATCTCTACCCAGTTCGTAAATTTTAAGTTATGATTAATTTAGTGGTTCACTCTCTTTACTGTTTGATTTTCAAATTACTCGAGGTTTCCAATTATTTCAGTTTTTCTCAAATTTATCAAAAGATTTCATTTTCAATCCTACATAGGTTTTCTAATTCCTCAAATACTTTTCTTTGAATTTTCTATTGTGTTAAAAATCATTCCCTATAAGGATCTAAGTCTTCAACGGTAATTTACCATTTTCTACAGAAGAATAAATTCTATTTTCATTGGAAGAGGTTTCTAGGTTTTGATTTAAATTCAACAGAGGTTCAATAATTCCACTATAATTTTCTTCTGTATAAATCTATTTCAAATACTCAATTTAAATAGAGGATCTAAATATGTTCTTTTACAAAAGTTCAATTTTTACGACAATATTTTTAAAACAAAAGCTTCTACAGTAACGAAAAATTCTTTCCTAAACATTTCCAATTTGCATTACAGTAATAAAATAACTTTTCAATACAAAATTCACAAAAACAGTAAAGGAACCTGTTCTAGAAGAAATTGTTGCTTCGAGAATTGTTGTCGAGCTTCTCTGTAACTTCAAATTGCCAATGTAGCCAAAACTTCCTTCAGTAAATTTGCCTCTTTCCAGAAAATACACAATACATAGCCAAGAATTCTACAGTAAAATTCTAAAACAAATTTTGAGAGAGATCCGCAATTTCTTCACAATTTTCCACAACCCACACAAAACTCTCCCGTGAAAACAACTTTTATTTACTTTTTCCAAATATCTCTTCCGTGAATGAATTTTCAACAATTAGATAACAAATTCCTAACTCACAGTTATCTCAAACAAAAAATCTTTTCCCTCAACTATATTTTCCATTCACATGCATTTAAATATAATAATACAATTTACTAATTGCAACCAATTTAAATATTCTTACTTATTTAATTACTATTTATTTTTAATAATAAAATTTACTCAACAACATAACCAAATTAAATTTATTTATTTTAAAGTCTTCACAACAATAATTCAATTAATTACATATTTAAATTAAATACACCTTTAATCTACCAAATTAAATTTGCACAATAATAAAATACCCAAAACAATAATGATAAGGCTAAGACCAAAACTCAAACTGATAACACACTGTACTAGGGTAAAAGTATGAATAGGTAACCCGTTACTATCTCTCAATATTATTGTTGAGTAGTGGAAACGCTCAGACCTGTGAAATCAGGTGAAGTTAATGTCCTGTACCTGCAATCCTGCAAACAAGCAAATGTTGCACATGTATACAGATAATAATTCATACACATCGTGAAAAGAGAATCGTAGAAATCACGGGCACTCTCAAGCGAGTGATGCAATACCGTTCTCTTCACCAATACAATGTCACATCAACTGACGAGATAATATATCAATTAAACTACGATAAGCAAATATATCAATGTCATCACAACTAAGCATCTATGCAAACATAAAGCATATTAAACATAATCACCATGCATATAATGTGTCATCGCATCAGTATAGTCTATTATCACTCCACTGTCAGCGATAGAATAACCACAACATAAAATATAGTCTAACAAATATCTGAGCTATCAAGAAAACATAACAAATCGGAGGGGTGTTACAACACCATTGCTAAGGCATATATAACGTCTTCTATTGGGCACTTGAAGATTGTAATTGCTCAATCTATTAAGGTCTATTCTGAATACAATTGGTACGTTGGTCGAGTGTCTCTCTGATCGACGTGTCTGGGCATGAATGGTTCATATCACTGCAGGGACTCATGGTTCATGTTCATCCGCGTAGCAACATGACTACTATTCTCCTATCGGGCAAGTTGCATATTGCCATTACTGCTATGTAATTCCATCTAGAAGTGAAAACCTATATTTATGTGCACATAACTATTATTGCCTTCAATGCTTCTTACTATCATGAGTTCTCTATGGATCAGGTGATGACATCGGGTGTGCCCATTTAATTATGCTATCTGTTGCCTTTTAGGGGCATTTATTTTGTTTGGGTTTCATTCATAAAAATATGTGGGATCGAACTCTTGAGGGTGAAAGACTCAAATGCACTTAAGGAGCAAATGGCCAAACAACAAGAGAAAACAACACAAATGATGAACATGTTGATGTAGACCATGAATAATATGAATAACACCCTCAGATTAGTACCAAATAATGGTCCAAAAGGTAGTCATTCTAATCAAAATGGACTTGAAACTCAGAGTAGTAGGGCTACTTGACCCACACAACCATCATTCTTGCCCAAAAAAGGACCCACAAATGAAGAAGAGAAGTCGAATCATGGTGGAGGTAATGTCAATTCAAGCATAGATGCCTATGCTCAGCTTGATTTGGATGTGAATAGTTAAATCCCAGTTATACAGTTTCACAACGCAAAGAGTAGATCGAAAGGGAGACAATCAGTACACTATTCCAATAGAGATCTACAACATAGGGTGAGCAAGTTGACTCTCCCAACTTTTGATGGTTTTGGGAAGGTTACGACACGAGCTTGGGTACAAAAGCTTGATATATACTTTTCACTCAGTTTAATGATTGAAGATGAAGCAGTCAAGTTTTCCATTCAACATTTTGGAAGGTGTAGCTCATGAATAGTGGCATCATGGCATCGTGACACAAGGGTTTAATCTTGTTACTACATATGTTGATTTCACACAAAAGCTCGTAGAAAGGTTTGATGGAAGAGATCCAGAGGTATACTTCAAGGAATTGACACGACTAAGGAAAAATGGGACAGTGGATGATTATGTTGCAGAATTTCAAAGGCTTGTTGTTATGGTTCCAGATGTGACAAATAAGCAACTCATGTTCTTGTTCATTGAAGGGCTATTAAAGTCTTCCCGTGGTTTGGTGAGGGCTTTAGAACCAATGTCTTTGGAGGAGGCTATGCAAAGAGCCTTAAGCCTTGATGACTCCACCATGAAGAATAAACTTATGCTCAAGAATGCACCAACAGGGTAGCAAAATAAGCCACCACACAAGATCACTCTTCAATCAACGAATTTGCTACCAAGGTCTAATGGGATGGACGTGTCTAAGAATGAGTTTTGAAGGAAAAAGTTACGCTTCACTTGTAAGGAGCCTTGAGCATTGGGTCATAGGGGTTTGGGGAAATGACACATCCACTATATTGAGGTAGTCTTTGATGATGACACTGAGGAAGGAGAAGGTGATCTCAAGGACATTGTTAATGAGAATGTGCATGTGGAGACATTGGAGGGCGGACGTTCGGGTGGCACTCTTGAAACACTTTTAGGAGCACCTAGGTATCACCTTCTCCATATTAGAGGGGACTTACACGGATAAAAGGTAACTATATTAATAAATAGTGGAGCCACCCATAATTACATCGACGAGGGGCTAGTGGCCAAGATGGGTTTAAGGACTAAAGACTTTGACGGTTTAATGTATCAGTTGCAGGAGGTTGCACTCTTTCATGCACCTATCGGATTCAACAACTAGAGTTGATCCTAGGGGGACATCAGGTGGAAGATGACTTCTCCATGGTAGCCATCAGTGATATTGATTTGGTTTTGGGAGTGCAATGGTTGCACTCGCTTGGGGAGTACATGACTAACCACCAAACTAGGGAGTTGAAGTTCAAATCTAATGGGAAAGAGGTCATCCTTCAAGGTATCTCCAAGGCAAGGAGATGGAGAGGTCATGGAGAGGAGCAAAGGTCTTCGTTCATCTAAAACCGAAGTTGCTTGAGGATAAGCAACATTTGGTGAGGAGGACTGTCATGTCCCCATCCCCGATTGAGAGCCAATTTCAAATTGGAGGGAATCAATGTTTTTAAACACTAATATGAATTCAATAAATATTTAAAATAATATTAAATTAATAATAATATTAATAATTTTTAAATAATAATGAACAAAATAAATTTAAATTATTAAATAATAATATTTAAATTTATTTAAAACTTTGGCCAACCCAGTTGGGTGGGAGCCAAAGTATCCATATAAATGTCATTAGTTTTGCTGATGTTGGTATCATTGAAGTTGGACGCATATGCTAGCGAGTCTACGAGAGACAAAAATCTTTGTGGGTCACATCAAGATGGGACAAACCCCCTTGCCTTGAAGCTGTGTGTTTCTTCTTTGAAATCTTTTATCATCATTGTCCTAATCATTTGCTATATCCATAGGTGGAGGCAACATTGGAATCAACAACATGGGACTTAGCCATTGCACCATTCACAATTTGATGAAGTATACAAGACTTGAGGAATCACTAGGAACTCAATACAGGGAATGCACCATTGCAAGGGCGCATATAACATCTTCTATCAGGCACTTGAAGATTATAATCGCTCCATCTAGTGAGGAGGTCTATTCTGAATACATTGCAATTGGTATGTTGGTTGAGTGTCTCTCTAATCAACGTGTCTGGGTGTGAATGCTTCATGTTCATCTGCACAACAACAAGACTACTATCCTCGTATCAGACAAGTTGCATATTTCCATTACTACTATGTAATTCCATCTAGAAGTGAAAATCTGTATTTATATGCACATAGCTATTATTGCCTTCAATGCTTCTTACTGTCTCGAGTTCTCTATGGAACAAGTGATGACATTGGGTGTCCCCATTTAATTATGTTATATGTTGTCTTCTAGGGGAATTGATTTTGTTTGGGTTCCATTTATAAAAATATGTGGGATCAAACTCCTTTGGGTGAAAGACCTATACAGTAAGGTCTCATTTATATGAAATCTACTTTTATTTTTGTGTAATATTTAAATCTGAGTGCAAAGAAATCTATTTTTTCTCTTTATCTGGGCTTGGTATCTTACATCTTGGTCCTTATAATTTGGACTATAAAATGTAGATGATGGACACTATAGATCAAATTCTTCAACAAATATATAAAATATAGAGTAGGTGTTGATGTAAGTAGCTCCGAGTTCAATTCTTCCAACCCCAATTGAAGATATAAATTATTTATATGTGTAAATGGAAACATTATTTTTGGACGACTTCCTTGCATCATTCTTCCTTGGCCGACCTTCATTGTAATTCATTATTATTAATTGTATTTATTTCTTGGTGGCTGACCTAGTTTATTGAAAGGGTGCGACCTATCTAGCAATGTATTTATATGAGGTCATTTCCCCTCATTTGCAATCAAGCAAGTTCGATTCCTTCCTACAAGCAAGTGTGAATTCTATCAAGAGCAACTCCTTATATCAAGTGAGAATTTCTTCTAGGGCAGATTGCAAATCCATTGAAGAGTAGATTTGTGTTCAAGGAAGAGCAGATTTTTCTTTGTTATTACAACCATTGCTGGTGCTAAATATTGGCCTTGTGTCTGGCCTAATTGTAAAGATACTTGTTGCCATTACTTATATATATAAGAGATATATTTGTTGTTGGGTTTTTCTCCCTCAAGTGGAGGGTTTTCCTAGTGAAAATGCTATGTCTTGTGTCTGATTTTTAATTAAATTTATGTGTATTAAATCTGATCATAAAAAACATGGTATCAGAGCGGGTTTTATGTGAGGATCCGATCATACTTGTTATCACCACTTGTGATTAAAGGCTCATTTGGTGTTGGAGTGCAAGTATTCATATTGATGGCACTCAGCCGAGTTGAAGAACTAGTTGTATCTCTTTTTCAGCTCCTCGTTGACATCTGCAGAGGTGCTCCTTAAGATCGAAGACTTAGTGAGTCGGCTAACAATTGAATTCGTGAAGATGGAAGTTGTCGGGCTTTTCTAAGATATCATGGCATTGCTCCTCTTCTTCGCGTCATGGATGTAGGAGTATTGTTGTTCAATTGAAAGGTTAGTGGTGGGGTGTGCCAGAAAGGGAAAAGTTATGTGGATTTGCAGACGACCACCGAGTTTGGTTGTTTAGTGGTGATCGCACCAACTGCTAACACTATGGCGGCGACAATGCATGGGATTGCTCTCTTGGCCTCCATGGCTAGGAATGTGCCCATGGTTGATGCTTCCTTGAATGCAGATTTGAAGGTGGTCGAAGCTGTAGAGTGGACTATACAAGCTTTGCTTTCTATCATTGGACAATCAGGTATTCATCCTTGATGTAGAATTGGTTATCATTGTTCAGAGTTCATCTTTTGTTCACTTCTGTGGCTTGAGAGTCATCACTGTTGGGTGTCATATCATCGATGGGTGACTATACTTCTGAAAAACACTACTTGAAATCATAGCATAACAACTTCCTACAAACAAAGCGTGTTGCAGCTACATCATAATCTGGGGCTTGTGTTCAAACCATGAAGATGATGGATTGATCTGAGTGCAAGAGTAGCGTATCTTACTACATCCAGTATTTGCATCCATCAGAATATTTAAAGAGATAAGTATTCTTTGTTTGCTAAGTTATATCATTTAGTTGGATCTTGTAATTAGTAAAGAGAGATAGTGGTTTCTCTTGAATTGTGTTCACTAGCATAATATTTTTTGAATATTTCATTTATTACATGCTGGTTGTGAAGATTTATAAGTGTGACTTTGAAATAAAAAGAGAATTGTAATTTCGATGGTATCATTCTCTAATGCATGAACTATGATAGACCCTTGAACTCTTGGAGAGAGTTGGTTCTACATGCTAACTACATATTGCATTCAAGAAATTTGTAGTTGTGTAGATTGTTTTTTTGTTGTGCTGAGTTTGGCACTCTTGAGAGGAGTAAAAGATGGAAGAAAGAGTTATATCAAAATTAAATAAAAATAAGTTTCTTTATCCCTTCATTCTAATCTTTTGATATATTTCTCTTATAGGTTGATTCATTTATGTTTTAATATTGCTCACAAATTATTATGTATTTATGCTATAACCTGAGACAGTAAAACTTGTATGATTCTAGCCTTGATATTTCTTTGGATAATTATAAAATGTTAGTAATCTCTCTCTAAAATGAGTGACAAGACATTTCTAGGAGAAAGAAGGTGATGAGAGATTTCTTAGTGATAAAAAGCTTGAGGCATCTTGTGAGGAAGTCATGCCGACCAAAGAAATGATCAAGCGTAAAGTCACAACTTGTAGCCATGAGACTGAGTTGGTGGCTAGAGGGAGTTCACTTCCAGAAGTCTTCTTTGCAATATTTGAAGTAGGGATCAAGAGGGAGTTATGTGACTCACTGAGAAGAAGTGAAGGTTGCAGTGTTGCAAGGCCAAGTGTTAAATCCTTGAAAGACCTCTTCAATTGTTGAGATCAAAATTGCACAAGAAAGTCATCTAGATTTGATATTGGTAGCTCTGCAAACCTATTCAGAATAGAGTAATCTTTTATGAGGTTGAGGAGGTCTACCCTAAACTCTCTACTATACGAGAGGTGTGCACTGAGGCAAGTGTTGCAAGAAATCTCGAAGAGGTTAGAAGGTTGATGCAAGTGCTTGAAGATTCAAAGGGAGCCCATTGAACCTGAAGAAGATGGTAATCTAGTTGATCTTGGTTCTTTATGTTGATTTATGGAAACCAATTTTTAGAAGCTTAAGGAGGCTGCAACTAGTTCAGATCTGGTGGATCCTACTATGTATAGTCAGTTGATTGGATCATTGATGTATCTATACTAGACCAGATTGCAGTAAGTTCATTTTATCAAGTTCATGTGTGAACCAAGGAAAATACTTCTAGTTGCAGCGAAGCATACCCTGAGATACTTCTGTGGCACAGTTGGATATGGGTTGAGATATTCTACAAGTGTGGATCTGGAGTTGCATGGCTATACTAATTCTGATTGGGTAGGGTGTGTTATTGATTAGAAGAGCACCTCTGGATGTTGCTTCAGTTTGGGGTTTGCTATGATTTCCTGGTGTAGCAGGAAGCAGGCATCTTTAGCATTGAGTACAATAGAGGCGGAGTATATTGCAGCTTGTATGGCAACTCGGGAAGTAGTGTGGCTTTGTAAGCTCCTTGCAAGATTGTTTGGACAATCAATGGATCCTACTATCATTCATTGTGATAACCAAAGCTGTGTGAAGCCTTTTTTCAATCCTGTGTTTCATGATAGAACTAAGCATGTTGAGATCAAATACCACTATATCAGAGATATGGTATTGAGGAAAGCTATATAGTTGAGGTATATCAAAATTGATGAGCAGACGACAAACATTCGCACCAAGCCTCTCTCTAGGATAAATTTTGTGTACTTTCGAGATAAGCTTGGTATGGTGGAGAATACAACCTTAATTGAGGAGTCTCAGTATTAGTGATCTTCATTAATGAGTTCTTCTTTGTGAGAGAAGATCAAGGTGAAATCCCTTGATTAATGAGTTCTTCTTTGTGAGAGAAGTTTGAGGTGAAATCCCTTCATTAATGAGTTCTTTGTGAGAGAAGTTCGAGGTGAAATCCCTTGATTAATGAGTTCTTCTCTGTGAGAGAAGTTTGAGGTGAAATTCCTTGATTAATGAGTTCTTCTCTGTAAGAGAAGTTCGAGGTGAAATCCCTTGATTCCACCCTCTGGGAGAGCCATGGTGGATTTCATGTGTGTGACTCCATGACAACATCATGTGAGAGAGTCTGAGATGATTTTCTTGTACTTGTGTTTTCACCCTCTGGGAGAGCCATGGTGAAAGTCATGTTGAGGTGACAACATCACGCAAGTGATGAACACTTGTACATACCATACATGGTTGTAGCCATTATGGTTTATATCATGTTGAGGTGATATCTGATATCACGATGAGGTGATATCCTTCCTTTCCACATTTGGGTGTAACCATTGTGGTAGACATTACGATGAGGTGATATGTCTTATGCAGTTGGAAGTATTTCTCCCTTGTTGAGAGGGAGTGTTGATGTTAGCAGCTTCGGGTTCAATTCTTCCAGCCCCAATTGAAGATATAAATTATTTATATGTGTAAATGGCAACATTATTTTTGGATGACTTCCTTGCATCATTCTTCCTTGGCTGACCTTCATTGTAATTTATTATTATTAATTGTATTTATTTCTTGGTGGCCGACCTAGTTTATTGAAAGGGTGCGACCTATCTAGCAATGTATTTATATGAGGTCATTTCCCCTCATTTTCAATCAAGCAAGTTTGATTCCTTCCTACAAGCAAGTGTGAATTCTATCAAGAGCAACTCCTTATATCAAGTGAGAATTTCTTCTAGGGCAGATTGTGAATCCATTGAAGAGCAAATTTGTGTTCAAGGAAGAGCAGATTGTTCTTTGTTATTACAGCCATTGTTGGTGTTGAATATTGGCCTTGTGTGTGGCCTCATTGTAAAGATACTTGTTGCCATTACTTATATATATAAGAGATATATTTGTTGTTGGGTTTTTCTCCCTCAAGTGAAGGGTTTTCCCAAGGTATATGCTATGTCTTGTGTCTGATTTTTAATTACATTTATATGCATTAAACCTGATCATAAAAAACAACAGTAGGAACAAATAAAACATCATAAAACTCTGTTTTGCATACAAATGATATTAAATGAAATATGCATCAAATCTAGCCTAGATCAAACCAAATACATGCAAACCTTAGGAAGATCAAGTGTAGTATGTTGATATGTTGATAGCTTGGATGTTGTTGCTCATGCAACCAATAGCATGATGGTTTGATCAAGATGATTCAATAACAATAACATAGGATTGAATGATGCAAATGGGAAGAAGGGGTGCAAAAACCCTAATTCTACAATAATTCGCTCAAATATGCTCTAATTCCTCTGAAATTTGAACTGTAGCTTCTTGAATATGGTATTCAAAAACCCTTTAAAAATAAAAAATAAAAGCATTAAAATATGGAAGATATGCTCTCCCCTAAATCGCCTCCAATATTGAGAAGAAACCTTGCCTCTATGGTGCCAAGATCATGCTCTGATACCACTTGTAATGAAATAACTTGCACAATAGAAGAATATGATATGAAATATGCTGCAAATACTTGATAATAATTGAGAATAACAAGCCACTTCGAAGGGGAGAATCTCCAATTATCTCCAATGAGAACACAATGCACAATATGATGATGAAATAAGACTCACAACCTCCTATATATACCTATTTATGCTTAGGATACCTCCCAAGCCAACTTAGATAACCTATATAAGCCCTAGGTCGACCTAAACAACTAAATAACAATGCAATAATGATAATATGACTTAATTGGGAGTTAAGATAGCCACAAGTTGACTATTCATAACCCGATGTACTCTAATATTAAGGGTGTAGCAGAAGGCCTTTCATTTATAGAAATTTCATGAGAGAAATTAAGGGCCAAGATGCATTGAGTGATGAATTGCTAGGATTGATTGGGGATTATGTTTTGGATTAAATTTGTTGTGATGTGACAAGTGTCACATAAGGGATAAGGGCTATTTTAGGATTAAGATTAGGGAAACATCTTTATGTGAATGACTAGGATTAAGAGGAGACTATTGTCCTAGTGTTTCTCTAATTAGTTAACTCAAATCAAATTATTAACAAAAAAAAAAAAGTAAATTTATAAACATTGCAATAACCACACAAAAATTGAAATGAAAAATTATAAAATAATTTAAAACAAATACAAATAAAATTTACACCTTCAAATCAATGTTTAATTTTTCTAAAAAACTTACAAGGAAACCTCTAGCCCACCCCCTGCTTCCCCTACCCCCCTTCACCTCCCCCTCAGCCCCCCTCTTCTTAGCAAGTAATGATGCTTCAATCCAAGTGTCTTTATGAAAACTTCAAACTTCCTTTTTGCTAAGTGCTTGGTTAGAATATCAATGATGTGTTGATATGTGGAGATGTAATAGAGCTTCACTAGTTCCTTTTGAATCTTGTCTTGAATGAGCTGAGATGATCTCTATGTGCTTGGATTTTTCATGAAACCTTGTATTCGTTGAGAGTATGACAACTTTGATTAAATAATTTTCTTCTTTTTCTTCTCTCTCTCTCTCTCTCCCTCTCTCTCCCTTTCTTCCTTTTTTGTTCTCTCATTTGTTCTTTTGCTTTCTTGCTTTGTTTCTTTATTGTTAATAATTTCCTTCTCCCATTTTTCATTTTTCATTTTTTTTCTCCTTTTTGATCTTCCTTTATTTCTTTTTTCTCTCATGCTTTACTTTCTTTGTATTAAATTTTTTTTTTCATCAATCTCCTTCACCATCTATTTATATATTTTTTTGTCTTTCTCATTTCTTTCTTTTTACCACCTATATATGTCTATTTATTTCTAGCATAAATTCCTTTTTTTAACTACCTTTCAATATGTATTTCTACATCTTTACCTAATTCTCTCTCTCTCTCTCTCTCTCTCTCTTCTTTTTTGACATTATTTACTTCTTTTGTTCTCTCTCTCTCTCTCTCTCTCTCTCATTTTGTTCATTTTTATTTTTTGGTGTAGATTGATTTGAATTTGATCCAAGATTAGTGTCATGATTTGGACTAGAAAAGGGTTCAATTCAAGAATCCATGTCCTTTCTTTTGGTTTATGATCTTGTTTCAACCATGTAAGACTTGCAAGATGGAAGAGATGCAAGATATGAAACTAAACTATGTTTTTTGTGATTTTTTGGGTATAAGGATGCAAGGTGACCATGTAAGAGTAATGATGATCTTAGGACCAAATATGAAACTAAATGAGTCTAAATGAGACTAATGGATACCAAAGGAAGACCAATCTATGATCAAAGGTAATTATATTGAGGCTATGCAATGCTAAATCAATGACCAAAGGTAATGATGCAACTAAGTCTAAGATGAGGTTAAGCTATATTTTTAGGATTTTTAGGATATAAGGATGCAAGATGACAAAACACCTAAGTCCAAGACTAGGGATTGAAAGGATGATAATGATGTTATGACCAAAGGATATGGTATGAAGCTAAATGATACTAGCAAAATGACACTAAGGATATGGACCTTAAGATTTAAGAAAAACGATGATAACCAAGCTATTGTAGATCCAAGATAACAAACCTAATTGTCATTGACCCTTGTGATGACGAAGATTGAAAAAGGTTGACAAGATGAGTCTAAACTAAGACATAAGTTTGAGACCCAAATTTTTGACCAAGATGGAGATGACAAGGATTGATAAAAAGATAAAGGTCAATGAAAAATTGAATAAGTAACCATGGACTATCCAAAGGCTTGATAAACTTCCTATGTCTCAAATCCTAAAGGTATGTGGAACCTAAAACCTAAGATTAATTATGCAAGGAAAGATGAAGAATGCAACCTAGAATGTAATGCAATCCTAAATGAAAGTGATGGAATAGATTGGTAAAACTCTGCAAGTCTAAGGTTTAGGTGATAAGATCATTGTTAAGATCAATTTGATTAGGTTTGGATAAGGATTTTTTTTTTTGAAATTCTGGTGATCAGGCAGTTGTGGCTCTATTTCTATCAAATGTGTCATTTTCAAATGCAGGTTTCTGGTGAGTAGTTGCAGCGAACTGCAACAATTGTGGCGAACTACAACAGTTGTGGGCCTGTTTCTAGCAAATGCGGTGCAAGGCATCAATTGCATTTTTCTGGTTAACAATTGTGACTCATAATGCAGTTGCAGGCCTATTTTAAGCAGTTGCGGTTAACAAAGAGTTTTGCTTTGTAAATTGATGATTTGAACTAGTTTTTTTATGGATTTTTTGACTGATCTTGGTGTGATTTTGTGAAATGGACTTTGGAAAAAATTGAAAATAGTCAACAAACACTTGTTTGGTCTGATTTGAGTGTGAAATGTATAATGTGTATGTGTATAAAGACACTCATAGACAATGCACAACCTAGGCTGGAAAAGATACTACCTACTAAGTCCCTACTTAGATTGCTCCAAACACTTAGACAAAGCGGACAACTAGAGATCTTGGTGACACTGGCTCCCCCTTACACGACACGAGCACACCAAAATCTCTTACCCTTGAAGATCCTAAGATCTTGTGAACTAAGGGGTTTCTTGTCTCTACAATGAATAGTGGAATGTAGGGTGGCTTCAGAGGCCTGACCTCCTGCACCAAGTAAAAGGGTTTTTGGCCTCTAAAACAAGAGGTTCTTAATTTGTGTTTCCAGTTAATACTGGTGGCTATATATGTGGCAATATTAGCTCAATCAAGAGGTCTCCCATTCCCTTCCTAAGAAAGTATTTTTATGTATCTCACAGATACTAGGGGTCACACTCGTCAGTATAGGGCATCCGCACCAAGTGATTGAAGACAAGTTGGGAGGAAGACCCTCTAAAGGTAACGAAAGTGAGACAAGTTTATTGTTTTTGATCTCCCAGATCACACGAAGTGCAAGGAGAGAGCATACACAACACCTTTTTCTCACACTCACATGGGGTTCATTTTAAAAAGAAAAAGCCCAAAACCAAGTGTGTGAGTGGTTATACAAATGCCAAGAGATTCTTTTGATTCTCAAGATTTCCAAATGGCACAAGAGAAGAGCATACACATTCAATGGAAAAATGCAAACCACAAGACAATGCAAGCACAAGTTAATTTTAATCCCACTTATGGTGTCAAACAAGCACTTGATTTCTTTCTAAACCAATGACGTGTGATGCAAGTTAATTTTAAATCCCATGAGTGAAAATGTGCATGTTGTTGTTCATTTTAACCTTTCATGAGTGACAATGCATGTTCATTTTAAACCCTTATGAGTGTGATGCAAGTTGTTGTAAGCAAGTAGAACAAAATTGAAAACTTTAAGGAAAAATAAGGTAAGCTCGATTGTTTCTAAAGAAACAGTTGTTACTCATTTTTTGTTTCTTGTCAAACTGAGTGAGCTAATAGTGTTTACAAACAAAAGTGAAGTGCATTTTTAGCTATCTTCCCTATATTGCATTCAATTGTATAAACATAAGAATCAAAGAGATTACATTTTTTCAATAATAGATTGTTCCATTCATACAAGTGCATACAATATTGAAAGATCTACACAAATCTTGATGAAAATAATCTTTATTGATTCAAAAGTACAAATTTATTTGACACAAGCTGTGAGATTTAGCTTGTTCAATGTAAATGAAAGGGAATTTATACATTGATAGATGAACAAAAGGAAAAAATGCACATATATAGGGGAAGAGGCTAGTCATTGCCTGATGACTAGTCAAATTTTGTTGTTTGCATGGTCTTTTGCTTCAAGTTGCTTTGTGTCCTTTGTAGGTCCCTATTTCCATGCCCTGCATTTGAAAGGAATTTGCAATGAGGTTAGAGCATAACTCTAAGCAATAATGGTCTCTAACACTACATATACATCCATCCACCATTGTATAAACTATCCTTCACATGCATTAAACAAACAATAAGCTGTCTATGTCCAAAGAAAGAAAAATAGGATCGTTAAGCCCTTTGGGCATATGCACATATTTTTCTAACCATTTGCTTCATGTGCAGTTATAGGGTAATCATGTTATTTCTCTATTCATCCTAATTCATCATGTGGGGTAAAATGAGGCTCCTACTAGAGTTGAGCCCAACATGCTAGAGAAAATGAGATATTTAAGGTGAAACTTTGTTTATACCTATTTTTGATATACATATGGGCAGTATTGGTTTTTGTCACAATCATGTTTTGCTGCCTCCTTGTACAATTTTGTTCTGATATTTCCTGCCTCTTCTTTACAGATTCCCAATCCGACATTTTGGATGCTCACATAAATGAGATGACTCTAAAGAAAAGGCAGGGAATGCCAGAAGAAATTGTCACCTCTACATGATGGCATAATTCCCAAATCAAAGGATGTACTTGGAGGTCAGGTTATTTATGTTAGAGATGCACAATGGACAAATTAATGATAGCATGTGAAAGTACAGTGGCAGTAGTGTATGCAGTGGTAACTACAAATGTAAAAGGCAGCAATTCAAGGGAAGATTTGTTTGATAAAGACTGTCAATTTCTAGAGTAACAGTGAATACAAGGTAATGTCTTTCAATTAGCTCTTGAAAAGCCACTGTAGATAGCATGACAGTTGACAAATATGAATGCATGGAAATTAGTCTTGAATAGGAACACAACAGGGGTACATAAGCTATATGAGGTACAATGCAAATGCAAGCAAGTGTACATGTAATCACAACAAAATATGTACAGTGATTTAATATGCAAGATCAAAAGGATAGACTTATGGAAAAGAAAACAGTTATAATACTTAGTCTTCATATGGACAGTCATCTCCAAAAGGAAGGAGAGCTATTGCACAATGCAATGAAAAGATGGAGAAGGGAAACAACAATCCATACATGACAATATTATTGTTAAAGCTTTGAAGAAGGGCCTGTAGTAACATACTCTTTCAATTCCTGAGGTATGTTCATATTAGATGAATGCAAGGAAAACAATAGGATTTTGTATAAAGGGACACCAATCCGGCTTGTGGATATAAGTTAGTTGTTTTTGTATGGTATTCATTCAGCTACAGGTACAGATCCATCTATTGGATGAATGTTTGGTGACTTTGAGGATCTTGGAGCTGGCAATGTCATCCATGTTATTGTCCAACTTTCCCAGACATAGTAAAAGCTAGAAAGTGAACATCAAATAAATAAAAGTTCAGAATGTTTATGCTTGGATCAAGATTCAATAAACAAGGTTACTATCAAGCAACAACAAGCTACACTTATGTCAAAATATATGAAGTTGTTGATGTTATGTATGGCTCAGAGGCCGAATTAAAAAGGAAAAATTGAATATCTTATACCAACAAAAAAGGACAGAGATGGCATTCTTTGTGTATACATCATAAATTTATGATCCTTATTAACAGAGCATGTTCCATGAGTAAAGCAACATTAACCCTCCATTGATTAAGATAGCAGAGTATAAAGAGTTGTAATGGCGAATGTTAAGGTTCTAGAACCTCATAAGCCTGAAAGTGTTACATACAGAAAATGCAAATTTCTTCAAATACCCAGGAAAGTTGTGGCACACATAGAAACTGTAAACAATGAATAAAATACACATAATCCCTTTTACATCTTATTTTCCTATTGAGAACTCATAAAGGAGTGAATGAAGAACACGGTTATAATGTGATTCAGGTGTTTGTCTGCAAGGTAAAGTAAAGTCGCGAGTAGTGTATAATGAAAATGCATTTTTCTTGAAACCCATTTGGGGTTTGTCCAGAGGCAAAATATATCTATAAAAGACCTCCAGAAAGTGAAGAGAAGGAGCTCGAATTCAAAGCCCTTTATACCAAAGAGTGCATGAAAATAATAGAGGGTGACATAGGTTTTGGGTGCCTGTGAGATGAAGCTGCAGCTATCAGGGCCATCTGGTTTTTGTCCCTTTTAAACGTAGAGATATCACAAGAGTGTTAAAGGGTGGCAATTCAAATAGATTTACAAAAGCAAAACCCAGAAGACAAGGAGAAAATAAGTGTGTAGAAGAATGCATGTACAACTGCACGACTATACTTTTACAAGGGAATCAAAAGGAGAAACTCTTACAAATTTGTTACACTCAGACAATGAAAGCAGAGTAAGGGTTTTGTTTAAAATTGAAAAAGGAAAACCCTTATGGGTTTTATGGTAAAATAACTCAGAAGACATGTTTTGAGATGACTAACCCGTGTTCCTTTGTCAGCTAGTGAATGGATTTATCTCTTTGTAGCTGAATCTCATTTCTTCAAAACTCATGAGGTATATCCTCAGACTATCATGGTGGCCAATAGAGAAGTAAATGACCACAGTAAAATTAGAATGGGTAAGTAGAGAGATGATGGCTGCGACCTTTCAGATCAGAGAGGAATAGAAAAGCTTCATTAAAAGTTACTTCCAAACACTTACCCAAGGGGGTCATCATTTGTTAGATTTTTCAAGAAGGAATGCCACTGTAACATTTAAGAGGAAGGATTCTCCAATCAAACCCTCGGCGACAACATAGCTTCTTCATTAATCTTTGAGAAAGAATGAAAATAAATTTTCTTCTTTTTGTTGCTTTTGTTTTAGGGTTTTTCATTACCCTAATATGCCAATAGGGAAGAATGGTATTTTGTGCCATTATTTTTTTTTTAAAGGGAAAAAAACAATTTGACTAATGTATACCCCACGGCTAAGGAAATATGTTTTGTGCCTTTGCAACCCCATGAATGTGCCAACATGGAGTCCACCTCATTTTGAGTTTGTGCCACTTCAGCTTTATGAGCGTACTTTGGAGGTTTCTTTTGTAATTTTGTGTTTGCATAATTTCTATTGTAAAACAAATAATTTTAAGGTGTATTTATAAGCCTTTAAGTTATTTTGTTATCTTTTAAATGCAAATTGAGGAGAGAAACAAAATGGAGGGAATATAGGGGAAGTTTTTTCAATTTGGAGACATGTTCCCATACTTGTAGGTGGCATTAATGCACTTTGTTGGTGTTTTTGTCTACCTAAGGTATTTGGTTTGACCAAAACCTTCTTCCTCACATGTTGGAGGTGGTTTTGTGAGGAATCCAATGCCTCATTTCTAGGTTTTTCTAGGGCATCCGACCTAAGGTAGTTACTTGCTCCTATTTTGGTGCAACTACTTGGGTTGTGTGATATATTCAATTTGTAACTCATTTTAGTTAGTTCTGATAATGCAAATTCTGAAGTCAGTGATTTTGATAATCCTTTCTCAAATTTGATATGCTTTGTAACTCATTTGGGAGAATGATATTGTTGTGACCTATTTCACACATCGCCCCATTGCAAATGGGGACCCTCGGTGGTTTGCTCTTAGGGTTTAGCTTTGAGTGGCAATTTCATAAGCTCTATTGCTCTGGGAATTTCATGTCAAAGTCTGGAGTCATCACCCGAGCCAAGTTGAGAATTTGAGCTTGAAACTGAACATGAACATCATAGAAGTGCTTAGAAGACCTGGTAGTCGAGGATCACTTGTGCTTTCGCTCAATTCTTACACCTAGTTTTTAGGGATTCTGCTTTTTTGCTTTTTGCTTTTTTTGTTTTTGGCATTTCTGGACCAATCTGGAATTTACTATTTTTAGAAAGTTGATTTTTGCTTTTTTTCTATTTTTAGTAAGTTTCTATTTTTAGAAGGTGCTAGGTTTCACTGGGTGTGGAGTTGGAAGTTTCCACTTTTAGAATTGAAAAGCAGGCAAAAATAAAGCAAAAATCTTAAAAAATTGGAGAAATCGTGAGAAAAGCAAGGAAAAGCGCATGCAAAGGTCTGAAAAGCAAGGAAAAGCACATGCAAAATTTGGAAAATCAATCAAAAATCGCACCTTCAAGGAAGAAAAATCAACAAAAAATCAAGTAAAAAGCAAGAAAATTATGGTGAAATTCGTGTAAGTTTGGAGAGGTGCGCCCCATAAAAAAATCCATTTAAAATTTATTCATCAAAATGAAATCCAATTGGGAAATCCAATTAAAATTTATCCATTTGAAAAGTCTTGTTAAAATTCGCCCAAGTTCAAAAGAAATCTAGTTGGATGATTCCAAATTCCAGTTGGTGAATGTGTCTAAAGGTGAAAATTGGCTAAGGCAAATGAAAATTCTAATTGGGACTTCAAGAATTCCATGATGAAGTCAAAATTTAATTGAAAGGATAAAAATTCCAGTTGAAAGTCGAATTTACAAGGAGAGAATTGAATTTTTTTCTAAGGCAAAGAGTTACCTTGGTAAAAGGAGAAAATCTAGTTGCAAAGTGGACAAGTCCACTTAAAGGTCAATTTTTCTAAAGGCAAAGAGAAAATAAAATAACTTAATTTTTTATTAAAAAGTTAACAACCAAGCAAGAAGGGGTGCCCTTGAAAAATCAAAAGGAAGATAAGATTGCTTTTTTTATTAATAACTTAATCAGAGAAGAGGTTGACCCAGGCCAATAAGGAAACTTTTTATTATAAAAGAAGTGCTTGAGAGTCTATTTTTCATTATTCACAAGTCAAATTTTCTCACAGGAAAACTTCTCTCAGCCAAAGGCATCCTTCTTCTTCTTTTCTTCTTGAGCTACAAGTTACATTGATTCCAGAGCACAAGGTTGGATATTTTTCTTCTATTTCCAGATTTCTCAATCAACTGCAGAGTCATAGCTGGCGAATTTGAAGAAGGAAAAATAATTTTTATCTTGGATTCACAAAAAACTTCAATTTTCAGCTCTAAAATTCCAGTAAATTGTTTAAAAAATTCTTTGAATGTTCTTAAAAAATGATAAACGCTGATAAAATTTCATTTTATTAAAATTTATTCTCCAACCAGCCTAAGCAGTCAAGTTCTAGAGTTTTTTAATTAATTTATTTAAATATTCTCCAACCATAAAATCACCTTCTTTGTGATTTGTGAAAATTTTCTAACTTCGAGCTTCGTACAGGCACAATTTCTACTTCAAAGAACATAGGAGGTGGGGTTAGAAAGATTCAAGTGAAATAAGTTCTCAGGGAATTCTATCCAGAATCTCAACTGTCATCGAAATGGAAGAAAGTAGCGGATACTAACTTCGAGCAATTCAATGTGATTCAACACAAGAAAAGGATGTTTGGCACTCGGCATGAAATGCCCAAACCTATTGCAACCAACATGGTTAAGTGCGGACTTCACCAAGCAATAGGATTTCCACCTCTTGTTTAGTGCAGTGAGTTGATAGTTGAGTGCGCCAGAAGATACAATCCACAGACAAGATCCATTAAAGCATCTAACGGGATCACTTTGGCATACTTCATAGAAGATTCAGTCAGAGAGGTGTTTGGTATTCCTCATCGTCACAAAATGTTGAACAGGACCCAAGAGGAATCACAAACCATGTTTGATCAGGCCAAAGAAACTTGTATGGATATAATTAATTCCAACTAGGTTAAGGAGCGGAAGAGGCATCGTTCTAAGCTACCTAAGAGATTGATTTGTACATTTTTTAAAGAAGAATACAGTGACATGATCCACATGCTAAACAGGATTATGGGTACTTCTCAGGGAGCTTTCTTCGAAGTATGGATGTTTTCATTCGTAGAGGAGGTCGTATTGGGAATGGAAACAATAAATTGGGATAAATTAATAAGCGACAACATTGATTTCCAATTAAGAAACTTGGAGAAGACCAAGACCTTCTATATGAGTTCCTACATAGTCTACATCTTGGCCCGGTTTACCAAATATAAAGGATTGATTTGCAAAGGGGAAGTTGGACTTCGAAATAACCAGTTCAAAGCATATGATTGTTACCCACAGCTACAGTTTCATTATAAGGACAATTATAAGATAACCAATGACGCCTTCCTCATGTATATCACTCGATTGCTTCAAGGAGGAATTCAAAAGAGGTTATCTAAAGAGGCTATGGTGTTGCTTGATAAATTCGGATCTTGGTTCATCCAATTTTTGACTTTTACATACATAAGAGTTCATGGATTCCTAGATGCTCCGTATAAACTCCCTCGGTATCCAATGGACAAGATTATTATGCTTGAAGTTGCAAGGCAGCTGGCACATGTGGATTCCATTCAAGGGAAAAAGAAAAAACAAGGAGTGGATTTTCCTGTTGCAATCGGGAAAATGCTAGAAGGCTGTCCCTCATTGCAATCAGCCAAGGCAGCAAAGTTAGAGTTACAATTTTATAAGTTTGGTACTTATAAACCGAGGTCCGATTATAATCCATATTTGAGAGTTCACGGGAAGAAGTCCCTTCATGTTATGCAGATTAAAGACTATCGGTTTAACTTGGTGGATGAATATGGGGTCAGGAAGATGTGGTCTAGAATTCCAGTAGACCTTGTGAAAAAGTGTGACTTATTCCTCGTTCCTGACCAGGTAAAAGACAATGGAGAATACGTGCATCCTCAATTTGAATAGGAAAAGAACAAGCCTATCTTGTTGCCCAACTAGACACAACCTGAGTTGACTGATTTAAATGTATTGATAAAGGACATTGTAGCTTACTCTAGGGAATGGGTGGATAATCAGATCAACAGATTAAGAAAAGAAGGAATCTCCCTTACCTATGTCACGTTGATCAATGATGAAAGTCAAGGAGAAGTAGTTGGAGAAGGTCCTAATGAACTTCCATATCCAAGCAAGAGGAAGGCAATGATTGAAGATCTTCAAACAAAGGAAAAGGAAGAAGCTAGTAAAGAGTTGGAAAGTAAGAAGCAAAAGGTGAATGAAATTCCATCATCTTCAAGTACGTTATCAATCAAAATAGTAGAAGAGGTGTCCATTGTTGAGATTGAACCAAACCATGAATAAGAGGTCGAATTTCAAGAATTAGAACTGAATTTTCTTCAAGAACAAACCTTCACTGATTGTTGGAAGGAGGTGATATGCTAATGATTGAAGGCATGGGAGATACTGAGATCCTTGAAAACAATGAGGAGCTGGGAGATGAAATAATTTCTGCCTTGAAAGGGATTGATGATGATATTCAATTGGAGGATGGGATGGAATTATCCACTATCCCAGATTGGTTGACTAAAAGTTTGATGAAGAAATCTAAACCACTAGATGAAGTCCAACCAATTGAAAGCATGGACTTCTTAGAGAGGATTGGCAAAGCTAAAACACCAAAGAAGCCTAAAAAGTACTCCCAGATTATCAGAAATGGTGTAGGATCCAGGGTTTTACAAGTTGCAGTCCCAAAGGTTGACAAGCCTTGAGATCAGATTACTCCTATGGATTATGATGTTACAACGTTGGACATTAGGCCAACCACGATGGAAGAATATTTCCATGAGCTAGCAGACACTTCTAAGGCCATCAAGGAGAAGTTTGACAAAACAGAGGAGAAGAAGGAAAGACTAGGGTTGGAAAATTTGAGGCTAATAAAGTTCATTCAACAAATAATAGCCCCCTTGCGCTAAGAAGGTGAAGCTTTTATCCCACCATCATCCCTTCCTTTGGAATCCATTGACACTCTTGAAGCTATGAGGATCACAAGCCAAGCGACTAGGAGTTGGATCAACAATATCTCAAAATAGATGGAACAATTCTTGGAGAAATGTGCTCAGACCTATGACAGATCAGCCTTGCTTATGATTGAAATTGGCCTGATTGAAGATAATTGGGAAGAATTCCAATACATAAATGACAAAGTAATACCTCGTTTGAGGGTTTTAAAGGAAGTATCCCTGCAAATATTGATCCAAGAAGGTGTTATTGATGAAGGAGCCTCATATGATTTCAGCAGATGGTATCATTCCTTGTTAGCAAAGAAGAAGATATAAGATGGAATGAAAGAAGAGTGTGTTGCTATACAAAATTCTCTTGGAAAAATATAGCTTAGAATCCTCACCTCTCTTGAAGGATTAACAGGGAAGGAGCATCATGATACAAATGGCTTGGATTTGAAAGGATTGAAGAGAAGTGTGATGAATATTTACTTCAAGGAAATGCAGATTATCACAGAAAACCAACTTGATGACATCTCTTCTCTTTTGACCTTTATGGATAGCTTTCGGAAACAAGAAGGTAGATGGGAAAATACTTTCACTCAGTGCCTTGAAACCTTGGACATAATGGGAGTGCAACTGGATTCTATGCCAAACATATCAATGGAGGAGCTCGATTTGGTGTTAAAAAAAATTCTTGCATTTGTAGCCAGGGAGCAGGCCAAGGGGAATTGCATTTTGGATTCCCATTTGCTCAAGTAATTTGCAAGGTGTCATTATTTTCACAATCCAAGTGGCTCGTCCTACTTGTGCCATGTGTCCATGAAGTTAGTTATGCTTTTTAGGGTTAGGGTTTCTTGGAATAATCTAGGCCATTGATCTCAAATCAATCTGGGCCATTGCTTTGTAATTGGGGTGCCTATATAAACCCCTCATGTCATTCATTCAGAGAGACTTGTGAAATTGTTGCTACTAGTGCTATTCAAATAATGATTTGATTCATAGTTGAGCATTTGCTATTTTGAGAGCTTGCATGGTTTCATATTTCTTCAATAAAGTAAATTAGCTTCAACAAAAAAAATTTAGATGAATGAAAGATTGATAGTGTTGAAAATAGTGAAATTAGTTCATACCTTTTTCAATTGAATGATTTTTTCAATTTGATGTGCAAGGTTAGTATGAACTTTGAAATTGTTTAACTTGAATTCTATTACCTATATGCATTGTTCAAATTGATGGTGGTATTGTGTAATAGGATATCATTCGTAAATCCCATTGAAGATTGCACCATCTTTGTGTAGTTGTAGTCATCGTACTCGGCAAAGCAAAGATTGGTTTAAATTTCACTATCCAACATTTGTCTCTTAAGTTCATAGGAGTAGTTTAGCATAAGTCTAGCTTCTAAACCCTTATCCCTTTTCCTTTTTTTTTAAGAATAAAAAATCCTAAAAAATACAAGAGCATTCAACGTCAAATCAATCTAAATCCCTACTTTTGCACATCATCCATTGAGCTTGTCCATCCCCCAACTTATGAAACATTGGAATTACCGTATGACCTTTCTAGCAATCTTAGCATACTAGGTAATTTTTCAAGAGAGGATAGAGTGTCTTTGGACTCTTTATTCTAGAGTGTTCGGTGTATCATAAAAACACATCAAAAGATATACAGTCAGTGCCTTGGATTCTTCTAATTATGAAGCTTTGCCTCCTTATTGTTGCAGAATCTGTGCATTATTGAATGATTACTCAAGCTTTTTTTTGTGAGGTATTTTAATCTCCTTGAAGTTGTGTTTCATGCTTTTATGTTTTTTTTTTCTGCAAAAGTAAGTTTGTGCAGGTCACAAATTGTGTTAGGTTACACATATCCTTAGACTGTGAAAATTGTTATCTCCTTTTTAAGGGTTAATGTTTTCAAACCTTCTTGTGAAATGCTCATGTATGAACTTACAAAAATAAGTTGTGCAGTTTAGATTTATCATTAGTAGCCAAGTGTATACAAATTTTAATCATTACAATCCTTATCAATTGGTGAATCACTATTTTCTTTTAGTTTCAGTCTTCATTTTTTAGCTTTCTTTTCCCTTTTCCTCTATGATAAGTTGTAGTTTTAGGTGAGACCAATAAAGAACCAGCTTTCTCTAGAGGTCCTTTTCTGTTATAAGGTCACCCATAGCCTTAGAAAATTTCCCATGTTGCTCATGATTAGCTTTGTCAAATCTCAGTCTGGATGCAAATCATAGAGTTAATAATTTTCACACACCCAGTGGGACTATCGAATCAGATAGTTCAGAAAAAAAAACATAGAATATTGCTGGTTTTGATATGCTTCCAGCATTTCAAGCCTTCATGAGGTATATTTTTCATATCTGGTGACTTCCAATGTGGGTAAAGCTTTAAAACCAATGTTATGAAGCTTTACATGAAAAAGATTCAAACAAGAAGTTCAGAATCTTTTGAATATTTACAGTTATCTCCACCTAGAAGGCAGAGTAGGTCCGTTAAAAGAGTTTCCATTTCAAAGAGGGTTCAATCAACCCCACCAAGTTTCAGACCAACTTTTAAAGCTAGTTCAACTGTAATTACAACCTCAATTCCTGTTGTTTCAGTTCAGGTCAATCAACCTCCAGTTGTGCAAATGGATAGAAATTAACATTTTGTACCATTCAATGGAGGCAATCCATTGAACTTGGCCCAACATGATGATATCCCTGTAGCAGCCTTGAAGAGCTTGCCATTTTTCACAGGAGAAGATCAAACAACTCCTATTGAACACATCAAAGATGTGGCATCTCTTTGTGGGGTTCACCATATAACCCAAGAAAATGTAGTTGTCAGATTGCTTGCATCCTCATTTAAAGGAAAGGAATTGCAATGGTTTAGAGGTCTGTAAGTTGGGTCTATTGCAACTTGGGATGAGTTATGAGACAAGCTGCATAAGCAATTTCAAGATAAGTCTGATCGCTTGTCACTGGTTGAGCAATTGACAACTATAAAGAGAGCTCCTTAGGAGCAAATGACAGACTTTAATTTTAGGTTTCAAAAAACTTGGGACAGAATCCTAGCCATGGTGAAGCCTACTCCTGAGCATGTCTTCTTATACTTTCTAAAAGCCATAAACAGTGAAATAGCAGCCATGACAGTCAATAGGAGGGGTGTCTTTACCAGATGCTTATGAGGCAAGTAAGATTGCCCCTAGGCCACCAATGCCTATCTTTCCTAAGATTCAACCTAATATGCCTCTACAAATACCACCTTTTACACCTTTGCCAGCTGTTCCAACATCATCAGTTGCTATTCCAACTGCTGCAAGTCAAGAAAATATTGTTTCGAGCTCATCTCAGGAGCTACAAGAGATCAAAAGTTTGCTTCAGAATTTTGGTAATAAAGTGGTAAGCTTAGAGAAGCAACAATCATATAATAGACCTTATCAACAACAGAATCAGACTGCAAATCAGCCTTATCAAGGTCAGCAACAACAGTTTCAAGGAAATAGGCAGCCTTATCAAGGCAACTACCAGGGCCCAAAACAAAGTATTAATACAAGGCCTTTTCAAGTGTATAATCCTGCTCCTATTAGTGCAGCTAAGGACATTGTCCCTGTTTAGAACAACTTGGCTGCAGATTATGAATGGTGTTATCCTTGCAACTAGCCCCATAATCAGGCCACTTATTCAAATGGAATCATCAATCAAGCTTTAATGGTGCTGAGTGTTTCAAATTCACAACAGAACACACCTAATGATGGGGCCTTACAGCAACAAGACCAACTTTCAAGTGATGCTACTCTATTAAACTAGCAAGGAGAAGAGTTATGTGGAGTCAATGCAAATGATTCTCCAATTGTTGCAAACACAAGAGCAAAGAAAAGAGCCTTTGAACTTGAGCAGGCAGCTGACAACAGAAAAATAGTAGCTACAGAACCATCTACATCACAAGTACCTCGCATTTTGTAGAGGAATCCACAAGTAGCTTCCAATCAACAACCCCACTTGCAAACTGAGCCTGCTATTGCAAGGATACAACAGAAAGTAAATTTTGTCGCTCCCTTCAATATTGTTGAGAATATGAAAAAGATGAATATCACAATGTCTATGTGGGACTCTTTGGCAATCTCAGGCCAAAAAGAGTTGTTACAGTCTGCCTTAATTGAAAAAGTAGTGACTAGTGAACCTTCAGTTGATACAGTTAAGGTTGTTTTCACAAATATACCCCAGGATAATGATAAACAACAAAGCAAACAACCAAGTAAAGAGTCTAAAAAAAGTTTTAAACCTCCTCCTTTCTATGTGACATTGATTGTAGGAGACAAATTAGTTAATAATTGTATGGTTGACAATGGAGCTAGTAGTTCAGTCATGCCAAAAAAGATTGCAGACCAATTAGGACTGAAATACCAGCCCCTTGAGAAAGGAGTGCTTCGGCTAGATGGTACAACAGTTAACACTATTGGTGTTATCAAATATTTGGGACTCACATTACATGCCTATCCAAATTTTTTAATTCCCTGGGATGTTTTCATTATTGATTTACCTCCATTCTTTGCCCCATGTCTATCAAGGGACTTCACCGCAAAAATTGGAGGATATATGTCTTCTGACTGGTCTCATCTACTTTTTAGGACCAGGTATGGAACAAAAGTAACAATAAAATCAGAATCATTAGCAAAGGATCACATTGAACCTTATGTGCTAAGTGCAGTTCATGCAAACTATGCTATTTTTGAAGATAGTGAGTTTGCTATAGCTCAGGAGCGGCAAGCTGAGAGTATACTAGAAATGTTGCTAAATGAGTGGGTAGCAGAAAATATATTGGACAATCCAAATGAGCTCATTCAGGAAGCTGGATTGGGTATTTATGTGTTACATGAACTAGAAATAGAGATGCCAAACCTTGAAAAGCAAACAGAACAACAATTACCACATCAAGATGAGTTATGGTAGATGTACTTTGATCGCTCCAGAAGCAGAAATGGAGCTAGTGGGGGTGCAATGTTGGTTTCTCCACAAGGTGATAGGTATTATGTTGCTTTCAGATTTTCCCTTTCCTGTTCTAACAATTTTGCTGAGTATGAAGGACTGATACAGGGCTTAGAATGGGCAAGGAGAAGAGGAATCAGCTGCCTACAAGTGTTTGGAGACAACGAACTGATTGTTAATCAGATGAGAGGGTTAAATGTGACAAAGAATGATACTTTGAAATCTTATAAACGTAGGGTATGGGATATAATTGAGGAGTTCAATGCATTTAACCTGGTTTCAGTCCCTAGGAGTCAAAATAAGCACACAAACAAATTGGTTGCAATTGGTACTCAGTTTGACATACCCAATGAGATTAGGAAAGAGAAGGTACAACATTTTAAGATAGTTGTTAGACCCTCTATCCCTGACAACAATATTAATTGGAAAGTCTTTGAAAGTGATTAATAGATTCTTAGTTTTTTGCTTAAGGAAGATCAGTTTTTTGTTGTAAATCAGGAAAACTTAAAACAACAATATGAGGATCAGATTATCCAGCTGAAAACAAATAAGTTGCCTAGGGGCCTGGTTACACTAGAATCCATTTTCAGTACTGATGACCAGCTGAAAAGGAACAAAACCAGCATTTAGTTTAAAGAGGAGAATTATGAAGAGTTGGAGATCTTTAAAGGTAAGCTTCTTAAGATAGGAAAAATTTGTTCAGAATCAGATAAACAGGCTTTCATTGCTTTATGTCAAGATTTTGAGGATATTTTTGCTTGGGATTATTCTGATTTGAAAGGATTTGATCCTAGAATTTCTTAGCACACAATAGAACTAGAACCCAATGCAAAGCCTATAAGACAAAAGCAAAGACATTTGAACCCCAAGATTGAACCTTTAATAATTAAAGAACTGACTAAGTTAGTTGAAGGGGGTATTGTTTTTCCAATTAAGCACACCTCCTGGGTTTCTAACCTAGTTCTAGTTAGAAAGAAAAATGGGGAAATTAGGCTTTGCGTGGATTTTAGAGATCTAAATAGAGCATCTCTAAAAGACCATTACCCATTACCTTCCATGGAGCAGATCCTCCAAGTGGTTGTTGGTTCTGAGAGATTTTCTCTATTGATGGATATTTTGGTTATAACCAGGTATTGGTCAAAGAAGAAGACCAATACAAGACTGCCTTTACAACAAAATGGGGCACTATGGCCTATAGCAGAATGCCTTTCAGTCTGTCCAACGCTGGAGCCACTTTTCAGAGGGCTATGGACATGGATTTTCAAGGCTTAATCAATAAAATTGTGCTCATATATCTATATGATATCACAATATTCTCAAAAAATGCTAATGAACATTTACTGCATTTAAAACAAGTGTTTGAAAGATGCAGGGAGTATGGAGTATCCCTTAATCCCAAGATAAGTATCTTCTTGTTCATGAGGGTAAACTGTTAGGACACATATTGTCAAAGCAAGGAATCACTATTGACCCTGCGAGAGTCAAAGCCATTTTGGAGCTGCCATTACCCAATCACAAGAAAGGGCTGCAGAGTTTGTTGGGCATAATTAACTTTCTGAGAAGGTTTATACCTGACGTTTCAAACCTTTTACAACCTTTGACTGCTATGTTAAGAAATAATGTAGTTTTTAGTTGGACTAGAGAGGAAAAACACAGTTTTGAAGCCATTAAAGAGGATTTAGCATCAGCTCCCATATTGGTAAACCCAGATTTTACAAAAGACTTTATTTTGTATGCATTTGGCAGTATTGATTATGTTTCTACAATGCTTGTTCAACAAAATAGTGAAGGCTTAGAGCAGCCCATTGCATTTTTCAGCCAAGGTTTGGCAGACTATGAGCAAAGATATTCATTTGTGGAGAAACATGTTATGGTTGTTATAAGAAGCCTTAAAAAATTTAAGCCATTGATTTCCAACAATAAAATCCACTTAATGGTGGCACATACCAGTGTGAAGAAGTTTCTGTTGAGTAAGGATCTTAATGAAAAGAGAGTTGGATGGATCACTAAAGTTATGGAGTTTTATGTGGACATTAAAATCACAAAGCTGTTAAGAGCCAAGGGACTCTGTGAGTGGCTTGCTTTAACATCAAAAAACAAATAGAAAATAGAGAAAAAGGTTGTTTTAGTCACTGATGATCAAGATCAGAATGTTGCACCTGCATTAGCAGCAAGCTGGGTTCAAGATATGACTCATTTTCTGTAGACTGGTGAATGTCCACCAGGTTTAGACAGAGCTAAGAGAAGATAATTCAAGTTACAGTCCATTCCATATGTTTTGATTGATAATGTTTTATTCAAAAAAGACCTCAATGGTGTTTTGTTGAGGTGCATTGATTAGGATCAGATTGAAAAGGTGTTTCATGAGTTTCATGATGGAACTGCTGGGGGTCACTTTTCCCCAAAGACAACAACATGGAAGATTATGAAGGTTGGATATTACTGGCCAACCATGTTTAAGGACACCCATGCATGGGCCATAAAGTGTGTGAAATTTGCAATATTTGTCGGAAAGGAAAAGCTGCCAACATTACCTTTGCAGCCAATTCAAGTGGAGCAACCCTTCATCAGATGGGGCATTGACTTCATCAGACCCATAAACTCACCTTCCAATGCTGGGCACAAGTGCGTACTCACTACTACAAATTATTTCACAAGGTGGACTGACGAAGTAGCCTTGAAAGAGGCCAATGAAACATCTGTACTGAACTTTTATGATGACGTAATAACCAGATTTGGAGTTCTTGATTCCATCATTTCAAATAATGCCTTGGCATTTGTAGGATTCAGAGTGGCTGATTAGGCAGTGAAAAATGGA
Organism: Sequoia sempervirens; assembly: GCA_007258455.2. Lineage (NCBI taxonomy): Eukaryota > Viridiplantae > Streptophyta > Pinopsida > Cupressales > Cupressaceae > Sequoia > Sequoia sempervirens. The sequence goes on from VDFB02268693.1 coordinate 55,434, forward strand.
ATATATTTGAACACTTCATCAAATTATTACCCTTAGGGTAATGGTTTGGCTGAAAGCACAAATAAGGACTTGATCAAAATCATTAAATGAATGATGGAGGACAATCAGAGAGCTTGGCACACCAAGCTAAAATCTTCCTTATGGGCAGATAGGATAACTCCCCAAAGGTCTATTGGAAATTCTCCATATGTGTTGGTTTATAGCAAGGAAGCTAGATTACCTTTGTCTGTAGAGTTGCCAGCTCTTGATATTATGCATCAGTTGGAAATGTTTGAGGAACATGATCCTTTAGTAGTCAGATTTGCTCAGCTCATGGAGTTGGAAGAGACAAGAGAAAAAGCCATGAAGTCTTTGGAGTATCATCAAATCCAAACTAAAAGAGTTTTTGATAAAAGGGAAACTGCCAGAGCTTTCAGAGAAGGTGATATTGTACTCAAATGGGATGAGTTGAAAAGCAGGCCAGGGAAGCATACAAAGTTTGATAGCTTCTGGAGTGGCCCATTTGTTATTACAGAGTGCAAGAAGCACAATGCTTTCCAGTTGTCCAAGATGGATGGAGAGATTCTGCCTATCCCGGTCAATGGAATACACTTCAAGCATTGCTTTGAGATTTGATCTATACACTTCTGCTAGTTAATTTTTGTTTTCAATAAGTGCTACTACACCTTAGATTAGTTGTTATTTTTGGTTTCCCTAAGTGCTTCCTAGCACAATTAGTTAGTTTTCTGCTCCTTTTTTAGTTTCCAGTAATTTCCAATGAGTTCTGAGTTATCATGATTGAGTTACAGCATTGAGTCAAGTTATTTTCAGATCTGATTCGAGTTGCTGAGTGACCCCGTGCCCAATGAATGGTCTAGGTAGTTGGTCTTAATGTATGCAGGAAAACATGTAGCAGATACCTTCCCTATATTGCATTCAATTGTATAAATATAAGAATCAAAGAGATTACATTTTTTCAATAATAGATTGTTGCATTCATACAAGTGCATACAATATTGAAAGATCTACACAAATCTTGCTGAAAATAATCTTTATTGATTCAAGAGTACAAATTTATCTCACACAAGTCATGAGATTTAGCTTGTTCAATGTAAATGAAAAACAATTTATACATTGATAGATGAACAAAAGGAAAAAATGCACATATAGGGGAAGAGGCCAGTCATTGCCTAATGAATGGTTAGAGTATGTTGTCCTACTTCATCTTTTGCTTCAAGTTGCTTTGCATCCTCTGTAGCTCCCTATTTTCATGCCCTGCATCTAAAAGGAATTTGCAATGAGGTTAGAGCAGAGCTCTAAGAAATATTGGTCTCTAACACTACATATACATCCATCCACTAGTGTATAAATTGTCCTTCACATGCATTAAACAAACAATAAGTTGTCTATGTCCAAAGAAAGAAAAACAGGATCATCAAGCCCTTTGGGCATATGCACATATTTTTTCTAACCATTTGCTTCATGTGCAGTTATAGGGTAATCATGTTATTGCTCTATTCATCCTAATTCAGCATGTGGGGTAAAATGAGGCTCCTACTAGAGTTGATCCCAACATGCTTGAGAAAATGAGATATTTAGGGTGAATCTTTGTTTATACCTGTTTTTGATATACATATGGGCAGTACTGGTTTTTGTCACAATCATGTTTTGTTGCCTCCTTGTACAATTTTATTCTAATATTTCTTGCCTCTTCTTTAGAAATTCCCAATCTGACATTTTGGATGCTCACATAAATGAGATGACTCTAAAGAAAAAGGCAGGGAATGCCAGAAAAAATTGTGTCACCTCTACATGATGACATAATTCCCAAATCAAAGGATGTACCTGGAGGTTAGGTTATTTATGTTAGAGATGCACAATGGACAAATTAATGATAGCATGTGAAAGTACAATGGTAGTAGTATATGCAGTGGTAACTACAAATGTAAAAGGCAACAATTCAAGGGAAGATTTGTTTGATAAAGATTGTCAATTTCTAGAGTAACGGTGAATACAAGGTAATGTCTTTCAATTAGCTCTTGAAAAGCAACTGTGGATAGCATGGCAGTTGACAAATATGAATGCATGGAAATCAGTATTGAACAGGAACACAACAGGGGCCCATAAGCTATATGAGGTACAATGCAAATGCAAGCAAGTGGACATGTAATCACAATAAAATATGTATAGTGATTCAATATGCAAGATCAGAAGGACATACTTATGGAAAAGAGGGCAGTTATAATACTTAGTCTTCATATGGACAGTCATCTCCAAAAGGAAGGAGGACTATTGTACAATGCAATGTGTAATGTCCCCATTTTAGCCATACACTCTTCGATGATTGATAGCCTATTTCCAGAAATCCGTAGGCTTGTCAGAGTTGGAAGCTCTTCAGTAAGTTTCCATTTTAGTTGGAGCAGTTGAATATTGTTGAATTTAGCTATTGAGGTGTAAAAGGGAGAAATGAGTTATTTCAAGTTATTAATGTTTTAATTTTAAGTTGACCCCCCCTAGCCTAATATGATAACTTGAAGTTGTTTTAAAAGGTGTTCATGAAGGGAGGACACTTCATGAGGAAATATTTAATATTTTATTATGTTTAAAATGTGCTTTGGAGTTGGACGCCAAAGTTGAGGAGGAATTATTTATCTTTTAAAAATTAAATGATTCAAATTCTTTGGGTGTCCCTTGGAGAGAAAAGGTGGAAAATCAATAGTCACCTCAAGTTCTTCAAAAAAGAGAGTTTGCTCCAGTATTTATCATCCATTGTTTATGCTAATGTTATACTATCGGAATGACTTCATTTATTTGGCTTCAAGGAATGCTTACCTCCTACCATTTTTCCAATTTTGTGTTTGAAAGACAACACCTAGTTGGTTTTAAGACTACTTCTCATCCAAACTAGCAGATTGAGCTTCAAAGTTGGAGAATTTTGGTGATATTTTCAGTCTTTATGTTGCTGGTGTTCATACAACTGAAGTAGTTTTTATGAGCAGCTTTTTGATTAAATAAAATATGTTCTAGCTATTTTGGCAAAGTGATTCTTGGCACAAGGCGTCCCTTTCCACAAGAGATTAGAATTGAATTCAAAGTCATTATTTTTATATTGCAAAATTGCACCTCTAGCAGGCTGCACCATTCTTGTTGGGCATTGGAGTTCGTGCCAAATAATTGAAGGTGGTTTGAGGTTGTTTCAACATTGCAACTTGGGCGCCTATCCTCCAAAGAGCCTTTTCACTTCATTTCATCACATTTGGAGGTATATTGATGAAGTTGTGAGCATTTATGTGGTTTTTTGTTTGCTGGTTCAGTCATGGCTACAAGGCAAATTTGTATACAACTCCAAGGGTAAATTTATTTTGCATATGGGTATTGATCCTATCAAATTATATGCTTGAGGTGTCTCTTTCTGTGCAAGGACAGATTTTATAGTGAAGTGAATGATTTTATAAATGAGGTCGACCCTCTCATAGGGTCATACCATACCTCTAATGCCTTGGAATTTGTGTTGGATGTTTTGTTGAATTTGGAGCTTGGAAAGTGCTTGTTTCATGATCGCCTAGTCAATGAATTGATGAGCTTTCAATTTGGTAGGAGTTTGCAGAGTGTGGTAAGATTTTTGGTCATTTTTTGGTGTTTCAGTGTTGTTGGTAATCATTTCCAGATTGCAGATTTGTTATATCAGTTTGCTTCTGTTTCTGATTTTGGTTTCAAGCTTCAATAATTGAGAGATTATCAAGTGGGGAAATCATCGTTTCATTGTGCTTTGTAAATATTGTAATAACACTTGAAAATTGCAATTGTTTTTCATTGTAAGACTGTAAACAGTAGTACTATTCCAGTCATTTAGATTGCTGCATATTTTAGTGTTAAATTTCATACATTTGTAACCCTTGGATGGTTTACTGCCAGTGTGGAGAAAGAACAATTAATCTCTCTTTAGTCACCCACTGAAAAGTGGCGAATTCCCACTCATAACTGGATGCCCGCCACAGTAGATGAATTAGTTTTTCATTGTAATGTTTTCCCCCCACTGTTCAAGTGGTGGTGTGGAAATTCTCATGGCTAGTTCACCGCCTCAGTTCATTTCAGTTTGTAATAAGTACTCTGCCATATGTTAGCACTTTGCCTTCAAAAGGATCTTGTGTGCACATTCTTGGCGTTGAGTCTTATCATTTACTTTCAAGTTGTAATCAGTTTCAGTTATTGAGTTATTTAGATCCTAGGGATCCTCTAACCATATGCCCACCCCTCTTCCTTCAGTGGTCTTAGGGCACATTCTTGGTTAGAGTTACCATTCTGCATCATTTTGGTTTTGGTGCTAACCTTAACGGGTGTGTGTTGCATTGTAACTGATATTGAAAAATCAAGAAAAAATTAAGGGGCATATTTCACAATGAAAATATGGAGAAGGGAAACAACAGACCATACATGACAATATTGTTGTTAAAGATTTAAAGAAGGGCCTATGGTAACATACTCTTTCAATTCTTGAGGTATGTTCATATTAGATGGATGCAAGGAAAACAATAGGATTTTGTATAAAGGGACACCAATCTAGCTCATGGATATAAGTTAGTTGTTTATGTATGGTATTCATTCAGCTACATGTGCAAATCCATTGTATTGGATGAATGTTTGGTGAATTTGAGGATCTTGGAGCTGGCAATGTCATCCTTGTTATTGTCCAACTTTCCTAGACACAGTCAAAGCTGGAAAGTAAAGATCAAATAAATAAAAGTTCAGAATGTCTTTGCTTAGGTTAAGATTCAATAAACAAGGTTACTATCAAGCAGCAACAATCTACACTTATGTCAAAATATATGAAGTTGTTGATGTTATGTATGGCTCAGAGGCCGAATTAAAAAGGAAAAATTGAATATCTTATACCAACAAAAAAGGACAGAGATGAAATTTTTTGTGTATACATCAATAATTTATGAGCCTTATTAACAGAGCATGTTCCATGAGTAAAGCAACATTAACCCTCCATTGATTAAGATAGTAGAGTATAAAGAGTTGTAATGGAAAATGCTAAGGTTCTAGAACCTCATAAGCCTAAAAGTGTTACAAATAGAAAATGCAAATTTCTTCAAATACCCAAGAAAGTTGTGGCACACATAGAAACTGTAAACAATGAATAAAATACATAGAAGCCCTTTTACATCTTACTTTCCTGCTGAGAACTCATAAAGGAGTGAATGAAGAACATGGTTATAATGTGATTCAGGTGTTTTTCTGTAAGGTAAAGTAAAGTCACGGGTAGTGTATAATGAAAATGCATTTTTCTTGAAACCCATTTGGGGTTTTTCTAGAAGCAAAAGATATCTATAAAAGACCTCCACAAAGTGAAGAGAAGGAGCTCGAATTCAAATCCCTTTATACCAAAGAGTGCATGAAAATAACAGAGGGTGACATAGGTTTTGGGTGCCTGTGAGATGAAGTCGTAGCTATCAGGGCCATCTGGTTTTTGTCCCTTTTAAAAGAAGAGATATCACAAGAGTGTTAAAGGGCGGCAATTCAAATAGATTTACAAAAGCGAAACCCAGAAGACAAGGAGAAAATAAGTGTGTAGAAGAATGCATATAGCTGGACGGCTATACTTTTGCAAGGGAATCAAAAGGAGAAACTCTTACAAATTTGGTACACTCAAACAATGAGAGCAGAGTAAGGGTTTTGTTTAAAATTGACAGTGCAAAACCCTTATGGGTTTTATAGTAAAATAACTCAGAAGACGTGTTTTGAGACGACTAACCCGTGTTCCTTTGTCAGCCAGTGAATGGCTTTGTCTCTTTGTAGTCGAATCTCATTTCTTCAAAACTCTGGAGGTATATCCTCAGACTATCATGGTGGCCAGCAAAGAAGTAAATGACTAGAGGAAAATTAGAATGGGTAAGTAGAGAGATGATGGTTGCGACCTATGAGATCAGAGAGGAATAGAAAAGCTTCATTAAAAATTACTTTCAAACACTTACCCAAGGAGGTCATCATTTTTCAAATTTTGCGAGAAGGAATGCCACTATAACATCTGAGAGGAAGGATTCTCTAGTCAAACCCTCGGTGGCAACAAAGCTTCTTCATGGAGCTTCGAGAAAGAATGAAAATAAATTTTCTTCTTTTTGTTGCTTTTGTTTTAGGGTTTTTCATTACCCTAATATGCCGATAGGGAAGAATGGTATTTTGTGCCATTGTTTTTTTTTAAATGGAAAAAATCAATTTGACTAATGTATACCCCACGGCTAAGGAAATATGTTCTATGCCTTAGGAAAATTTTTGTGTCTTGTGTGCCTTTGTAACCCCATGAATGTGCCAACATGGAGTCCACCTCATTTTGAGTTTGTGCCACTTCAGCTTTATGAGTGTACTTTGGAGGTTCCTTTTGTAATTTTGTGTTTGCATAATTTCTATTGTAAAACAAATAATTTTAAGGTGTATTTATAAGCCTTTAAGTTATTTTGTTATCTTTTAAGTGCAAATTGAGAGAAACAAAATGGAGGGAATATAGGGGAAGTTTTTTCAATTTGGAGACATGTTCCCATACTTGTAGGTGGCATTAATGCGCTTTGTTGGTGTTTTTGTCTACCTAAGGTATTTGGTTTGACCAAAACCTTCTTCCTCACATGTTGGAGGTGGTTTTGTGAGGAATCCAATGCCTCATTTCTAGGTTTTTCTAGGGCATCTAACCCAAGGTAGTTGCTTGCTCCTATTTTGGTGCAACTACTTGGATTGTGTGATATATTCACTTTGTAACTCATTTTAGTTAGTTCTGATAATGCAAATTCTGAAGTCAGTGATTTTGATAATCCTTTCTCAGATTTGATATGCTTTGTAACTCATTTGGGAGAATGATATATAGTTAGTGCCTTGGATTCTTCTAATTATGAAGCTTTGCCTCCTTATTGTTGCAAAATCTGTTCATTAGTGAATGATTACTCAAGCTTTTTTTGTGAGGTATTTTAATCTCCTTGAAGTTGTGTTTCATGCTTTTATGTTTTTTTTTTTTTCTGTAAAAGTAAGTTTGTGTAGGTCACAAATTGTGTTAGGTTACACATATCCTTAGACTGTGAAAATTGTTATTTCCTCTTTAAGGGTTAATTTTTTCAAGCCTTCTTGTGAAATGCTCATGTATGAACTTACAAAAATAAGTTGTGCAGTTTAGATTTATCATTAGTAGCCAAGTGTATGCAAATCTGAATCATTACAATCCTTATCAGTTGGTGAATCACCATTTTGTTTTAGTTTCAGTCTTCATTTTTTAGCTTTATTTTCCCTTTTCCTCTGTGATAAGTAGTATTTTTAGGTGAGACCAATAAAGAACTAGCTTTCTCTGGAGGTCCTTTTCTATTATAAGGTCACCCACAGTCTTGGAAAAGTTCCCATGTTGCTCATGATTAGTTGTGTCAAATCTCAGCCTGGATGCAAATCATAGAGTTAACAACAGTTTTAAACTCCTCAAGACCAACACCAAATGTTGAAAATAGAGGATTAACAAACCAAATCCTGCCCTAAAGAAAACCCAAAAGGAAAAACTTAAACAAAATCCAAAACTGAAAAGATAAACCTTAACAAGCAGTTGTGTCATTCGGGTTGACAATTGCAGCTCTGTAATGCGGCTCGCTCTAGATCAGTTACATCATTTCAAATGCAGCCCAAGAGCTTGTGATTGCGTCTTTTTTTCAAATTTGGAATTCTTCCTTTAGTTGCATCGCTACCCGTCATAGTTGCGTCATTTTTTTTAATTTTAGGAGCCTGCCTTCAGTTGCATCGTTGTTTTTCACAGTTGTAGGTCGCGAACCTGTAACACAGCAAAACAAAAAAAAAAACATGGGTTTTTCTACAAATTTCGTATGCTTCACGTCAGGTTCACCAATGTAAGATTGGAAATCAAAATGGCAAAGACAAGTGACAACCGCTACACTAAATCTAAGCTAAAATCCAAATCTAAACAAGGAAGAACAATCAAACAAGAGGAATAAAATAAAAGCAATTAAACAATGAACCCCCCATGTTTTAAATTGAATAACCTTCCTTGTCTCTCCTTAAAACATCCTTTGCAAGTTTCCCTCAGTTCATTGTATGCAAGTACCTACAAACAATAAAGCATGAATATTGGAGATATGTGGTTCTATCAAAAATGGAGGAGAAAGCCTTCTTTTATAGAAAGTCATTTGAACGGACGAATGGGATTGAAGTTCTAGAAAGATGCCAAGATCAATGGTGGAGGATTCATGCACCACAGAGTAGTGGGCTAGGGACAGCTAAGAAATGGACGATCAAGATCGAGAAGAGACCAAAGACAATCAATGGTTGAGATTCGAAAATGAGAGAGTGGAGGGAGAAAATGGAGGAATTAAATAATAAAATTATTTACTTCATGAGAAGATAATCTTTGACCAAATGGGGGAATAAATTATTTATTTAAATTATTTATATGTAGAAGAAGAGGAAAATGGGCATTTAATTAAAATGATTGTGTAACCAATTAATTAAATAGGAAGAAATAGAAATGGGATATTAAATAATTAATTTAGATTAATTATTTAATAGTGGAGAAATGGGAAAAGATAATTAAATAATTTCAATAATTATTTAACTATAGAAGAATGGAAAGATTAATGAATAGATAAATAATTAATAATTATAATTATGATTTATAATGAAAAGCTAATAATTAAATAAACAATAATTTATTTAATTATGGAAGGAAAGAGTGTTAGCGACACAATTAAATTTATTTAATTGATCAGAGTAGAATGAAGATCAAGAGAATGAATTAGTTAAATAATTAACATCATTTAATTAATAGAGTAATGTGATCAAAAGAAATAATTAAATAATTAAAATTATTTAATTACACAAAGAAGAAGGCCAAGACAATGGAAAAAATGACGCTCGCAGACCAAGACACTTTTCAGTGTCTACACACACACACACACACATATATGCATTTATATTTATATTCCTTAAGAATCGAATTTGGAACTGAAATTATCACTATCGTATTGATAGAAATAAAATAAAATCATGAGAAAATCTCATGAGGTTGTGGCCTGTAATTGAATTTAAGGAAAATATTTGAATTTGAAATAGTGGTGCGGCTGAATTAATGAGAATTATGAATGAAATGACCCCATAATGTTGTAACAAGAAGGAAACATGCATTATTCCATTTTAGAAACACAAAATACTTGGGGAAGATTCGGCAGGGGGCTAGTAGTTGCATCAAGAAAATTAGGAAAAAGGAAAGCAGTGGCATCGACTCACTAGGAAAAAGCAGGGACATGCCAAGAAAAGCCACGAATAGAGGTAAATCTCTTGTTTTGTTGCCAAATATGAATGATTTTTCAGTGCAAGTTATTCAAAACCATCATTTTTCCTTCTTAGATGTCGTTTTCATTTGATTTAGTTGGAAAAACATATAATACCCTTTATCTACAAGTCACATCTCGTTTCGTACCAGAGCATGCACCATAACTTTGCATTTTCTTTTATCAGCATCATTGACCAATCTCGGTTATGCCTTGTTAGTCCTAATGTCATGCATGTAAGAAATTAACCTTTTCAAGGTTAATCGGATGAATTCCAATAACTAAAATTATTATTTTTCTTTGAACAATTTGGAATCGTTGTCATTCCCCAAAAAGGGAAATTGATTTTATTTTGTTGTTATATTCTTTAATTGTTGATGGTTCTTCCTGTTGGCTAGCCCAAGCAACTGGGATGCCCGAAATGGGTGTGAAGGTTGTTTTCATCGTTCATAGAATGATGAACACATATATCTTTATATCACTGTTAATTATGGTTGTTGTCTCGTTCTCCTTGAATGGTGGGGAAACAAATACATTCTTTCATTTCATTATGTGGGCATCGATCCTTAAGATTGATCATAGTTTACTGTTGGTCATGAATTTATTTATTTTCTAGAACAATCTCCACTATTTTTGTATTCATGCAATGCACCCATAAGATAACTTTACCAGTCTGTTTTCTTGCATCAATCATTCTTAGAATGATATTAAGAGTATGTTCATCAATCGGTTGTCAAACTTGTAATCCGACTATCGATTTTTCTTCAAGATTTGACCAAAGATTATGATGGTATTAAAACTAAATAGTCACTTGACTGATAGTCGTTCCTAGAACGATAGTAGCTTGAATTTAAATCCACAACACTCACTCTCTTTAAAAGACTTCGGTCTCTTCTAACCTGAAGCAGTAATATAACTGCTTCCAATTTGTATGTGACTGGATACGACAAGCTTGTTGTTCAATTTTCTTGGTTGCATAAAAGGGACAATAGTAATGTTTGATTAATTACTCATTTAGAAAGACAAAACATTGATTGTTCATATGATAAACTGGATAACTTGAAACTGATATTAGGACATATTGACACAATATTTTGGAAACTACTGCAAACTGTATTTATTTTGCTATAAACAGTATCGTTTTGCTATAAACAGTATTTTATTTGTTGCACATAGCATTGTTTTGTTATAAATAGTATTTATTTTGTTGCAAACAACACCATCCTGTTATAAATAGTATTTGTTTAGCTACAAACAACATCATTTTGTTGTATACAGTATTTGTTTAGTTGCAAACAACATTGTTTTGTTATAAACAACATATCAATATGTGGAAACTGTTCAAGTAGACTTGTTCTCAGTTCTTCTACTTCTTGTATTCTGACAAATGATATGTTAATCTGTAATATTATTGTATGGAAGCAAATATGATATAATGGTTTTTATTTCAGAATGTATGCACAAATTAATAACTTAAGTTGACATATATATGTGTATGCACATAGACCTTCATCTACATACATACACATACTTGTGACATACCTTCTTTTGTTACTTATGTATTTATTCTTAAATGAATACAGAATTACGTCGAATGTAATCATGTGGAATGTGTTTGAAATGAATGGATAATGTTATGATCAATTCCATTATATCGTTTTTCTAATTTTTATCAAGATGAGGAAATAAGTAGATTGAATTACTTTTTCGTAGATATGTGAGTAAAGAATATTCTCTTGTTAGAATAGAACAGCAACACCTAAGTAGACTAGAGCACTTTAGGGTAGATGTTGCTAGAGGGTAGATAGTTGCTATGAGATAACTTGTTTTTGAAAGTTACCTTCTAGGATGGTTGTCGAAATGGAGTTTAGAGAGTATAGGTTTTTTATTTATCCAAAACCTATCGTTTGTTGTTGCAACTTATTTTTTATGCTTGGCCAAGCAATTAGCCCATTATGTATGTCCGGACTTTGTGATAACACTCTTTTCCATTCCTAGCATAGATCTTGCATTTTTCTAATTATAGATAGAGAGTGTCGGGGAACACATTAGATTCCACCTTGTAGATTGTTCTCTTGCTAAACATTTCGTGCAGTGTCGGGTATTCTTCAAGTTCGAAGAATTTCGGGGAAGTGTAAGCTTCATGGTTGGGTGGTAAAGCGCTTCAACCATGTTCTCGTCCACGAGTGGAGGCGAGCGTCAAGAGGAAACCTTGGATATTATCATTATTATCATGGTCTATGATGTAACCTTGATGTAAAATTTGTATATTGTATTGACTATGTGGCCCTATGAGCCAAGTCAACTTGGATATTGTAAATGACATTGAAATTGTATATATATATATGACTCATTTTAATTAGACGTGTTGCTATGATTGAAAATGGCTACTTATTTGTCTTTTTAAAATTAAATATTCAAAATGTCATATTACAATAATATAATTAAGTAATAATTAGAATGGGTTATTACATTTGGTATCAGAGCTTAGGGTTCAACTCTAGGCCTTTTGAGTCCACAATAGCCTTGACTAGGGAATAGTTGACCCTTGACCAAATTGAGTTGTCCTATGAATTGACAAAACCTGGATTGAATGTAGGTATGGGAAGGTCTAAGTTAGGACGAAAGAAATAGAAGACCGTTAGGACCTCAAATAAGAGTGGTAATGGAAGAAAATGCCAAGACTAAGGTTCAACCCAAGATTCTCGACAAAGAGACTCTAGCTCAATCCCTCACACGACTTAAGTTGGAGAGAAGCAAGATTATTGAGAAGCGAACTCCTAAGATTAAGAAGCTTTTTGTAATCAGAGATTGGTCTCTAAGGTGTGGACCAAACACACCCATATTAACTAAGGAGGAAAAGGAGAGTTTGTGTGCTCAACCCTCCTCTTCTAAGAAATTTGATGTAAATTCTAACGAGGACTTAGAGGAGTGTCCTCTCTCTGAGAATGAGAAAATTGATTAATGTGATTAGAATTTTTTGTAAATAAGGGTCTATTGATCCACCCCTAATTTAAATAAAGCAAGATGTTATTTTGGGTGTGTTCAAATGAAGAACTACAAAATATGTTTATTGTGCATGAATGTGTATGTCTTCCATGAATAAGGGATATATGCATGTGTATGTGATGTTATGTAGAATAAGAATGTTTAATCGTAGAACCCAGTGTTAATTTATGATAGATGTGAAATGTGATGCAGGTCAAGTGTGAGGCAGCATGGTGACCCCAGGCAAGAGACAGGTGGTAGTGGGTCAGACAATGGACCAAACAAGAGGCTGGAACAGATTTTAGAGCTTCTGAAAAGGCAAGAGGCTCGTATGGACCACACAGAATATGAGGTTTGGGTGGCACACAAGGACCAAGTTCATAGGAATGTAGAAGTCAATCAAGGGAATGGTGGTCCAAGAGAAGGCTCACGAGGTCGAATTGAGGAAGAACTTGGAAAAGATCTCAAAAGAGTAGCACCGCCTAAGTTTCATGGTAAGGCTATCAGAGCAAGATATGACGCATGGATCATTGAGATGGAGAAATACTTTGAACTTCTGTAACCTATCCGATCGGACTAAAGTGGCATGGGCTACGTATCATCTTTTAGGTGAATCAACTATTTGGTGGGACAATGAAAAGTTAGAAAGGAATCTTCAGCCCGCTAAGATTACTTAGGAACTCTTCCTCCAATCTTTTAGGAAGAGATGGTTACCATAGCTCTTTTTCGACAAGAAGGTGACAAAATTCCAAAACCTAACTCAGGGGAGCATGACTGTGACCCAATACTAGGAAAAGTTCACCAACCTACTGAAGTATGTGCCCCAATATTAAGGAGACAAACGTTTTCGTATCCAAAAGTTCATATTGGGACTTAGACTCCACATTGGAGCAGAAGTAGACATGCATGATCCTCTCACCATGAATGAATTTTTCTTAAAGGCTACCAAATAGGAGCAAAAATTGCAGCAGTTATCCAATTACTGCAATAATGCAAATCCTTAGTCGCAGTTCGGTAACAATAAATCTCATAAAGGAGACAATAACCATCAGATCGGTAATCTCAAGAGGGGAATTGAGTCGTAGGAGAAAGGTGAAGGTGGTAATGGTGGAAAGAGCAAGAAGGAAAATAATAACAAAGGCAAAGATGACCAAAAGCATAAGGGTTTTAGAGAGGAAAAGCCATGAGGTCACAAAGGGCCTCACGACGAGTGTTATACTTGTGGAGGTGATCATTATGCCTCAAATTTTCCACAACAGTCGAAGTTATGAAGGGAAGGAAACTATCAGCAGTCTCAACATCATCAGATCCACACTGCAGTGGATAACAAGCAGGTAGAGTTCCAGGCCTCACCAATACAGTTCACGGGTAAGCTCTATGGCCAAACTATCTCTATTTTAATTGATATTGAAGCTACTGAATGTTTCATAGATCCTAGAGTAATATCCAAGATACCTATTAGACCTAGATATATGGAAATCTCATGGACATTTCAGTATGAAAAGCATGAAGAGCGAAGGGTAGATACATGTCTCTTTTGTAGCGAGTTAGAGCTTCCAACCTTCCAAACCCAGGTCAACCTGTATGTGGCACCCTTAGGCTCATATGATGTAATTTTGGGAATAAACTGGTTAACCGAGCATAAGGCTATAGTGAACTATGAGGATAAGGTAGTCAATTTCCTTGATGATTATGGGAACCCAATCAAGATTTGTGGATGCAAAGACCCTTAGAGCTTAGAAATATTTCTACCATGCAACTCAAAAAGGCTCATCGAAAGGGATGTGCAATTTATATTGTGCATATCAGTAACCCTGAAAGCAAGGAATCGTATCTAGATGACTACCCTGTTCTCAAGGAGTTTGAAGATGTATTCCTTGATGAACTCATGAAGTTACCTCTGAAAATGAGAATTTGACTTTTGTATTGACCTTGTACCTAGAGCTGAGCCTCAATCCAAAGCACCTTATCGAATGACCACCACCAAACTCTATGAATTGAAGGCCCAAGTAATGGAATTGTTGAACAAGGGGCTCATAAGACCCAGTGTCTCCTTGGGGAGCACCAGTTATCTTTGTGAAAAAGAAGGATGGAACCTTGTGTTTGTGTATGGACTACCAGATGTTGAACAAGGTGACCATCAAGAATCGATAACCACTTCTGAGGATTGATGAGTTGTCTGACCAGATGAAGGGAGTGACAGTGTCCTCCAAAATCGATCTCAGGTCAAGATACCATCAGTTGAGAATAAAGGAAGAAGATATTCCAAAGACTACTTTTCGAATTCAGTATGGACATTACGAGTTCACTATGGTACCTTCTGGTTTGACCAATGCACTTGTAGCTTTCATGAACCTCATGGATTGTGTGTTTAGAGACTGTTTGGATGACTTTATTTTTATTTTCATTGACGACATCCTAGTCTACTCAAAGTCTGTTGAAGAGCACGATAGGCACTTGAGGATGGTTTTATAGTGGCTAAGAGAAAATAAACTATTTGGGAAGTTATCCAAATGCTCGTTCTATCAAGACAAGGTGCAGTATCTTGGCCATATTATTTCAGCTAAGGGAGTCACTATAGACCTTGAAAAGATCAAGGCAATGGTGGAATGGTCGGTGCCTTAAAATGTGTCAGAATTTTGTAGCTTCATGGGCCTCGCAGGATATTATAGAAAGTTTGTGCAAGGGTTCTCCCAAATTGCATCTCCAATCACGTCACTCCAAAGAAAGGGAACACAGTTTGAATGGACTGATAAATGTGAACATGCATTCCAACTCCTATAGGAGAGGCTCATGACAACACCAATGCTGACCATCCCTGATCCTAATGGAAGATTCAAATTAATTATAAATGCTTCAGGAGAGGGATTGGGAACAATACTAATGTAAGATGGACAACTAGTAACGTATGAATTGAGAAAGCTTAAACAACACGAGGTGAACTACACACCACATGATTTAGAGTTGGCTATAATAGTTCATACCTTGCAGATGTGGAGGCATTACCTCTTAGGGAAACCATTTGGGCTCAAGACAAACCACTTGGGATTGAGATACATATTTACTCAACCAAACCTTAATGCATGACAAAGAAGGTGGTTTGAATTCCTTAGCGAGTATGACTTTGAAATTGAGTATATAAAGGGGAAAGAGAACAGAGTGGTTGATGCTCTTAGTAAACAAAGACATTTGGAAGCCATGATCTCAACGAGGTCTAATCTAAGATAACAGGTGATACAACATTTTCCAAGGGATGAGCACTACGAAAGAGTAAAGAGTGCCCTAGCAGAGAATCCATCCAATCATCGGTTTGATGGGTATGAGATTGAACCGAATGGCATTTTGAGATACCAGAGAATAATGTATATTCTAGACTCTAGAGAGTTGAGGAAGTTGGTTTTAGAAGAGGTTCATAATGAACCTTATTTAGGACACCCCAGAGTATCCAAGATGATCGCAAAATTGAAAACTCTATACGTTTGGCCTAAACTCAAGTAGGATGTAGTGGAGTACGTAGCCAAATGCTTAGAGTGCCAATGAGTCAAGGTTGAGCATGCACATCTAGCAGGGCTATTGTATCCTCATGACATACCTGAATATAAATGGCAGGTGATTAGTATGGATTTCATACAAGGGTTACCCTTGAGTAAGAATCGACATGATGTTATCTTGGTTGCAATTGATAAGTTAACCAAGGTGGCGCACTTCATTCCAGGAAACCTTAAGGATGGATTGTTGACCCTAGCCAAGAAGTTTTTCCAAGAGATCTTCTACTTGCATGGAGTGCCAAAGACTATCATTTCTGATAGGGACACCTGGATGACCTCAAGATTTTGGACGACCCTGAATGCCACATTGGGAACCAAGTTAAATTTCAGCTCGACTTATCATCCTCAAACTGATGGGCAAGCAGAGAAGGTGAATCAGGTACTTGAAGACCTCATCTGAATGTACTACATGGACCAACAATATAAGTGGGAAGAATACTTACCGTTGGTAGAGTTTTCTTACAATAACTCTTTTCACACATCTCTTGGTATGGCACTGTTTGAAGCTCTTTACAGGCGGAAATTTCATACACCCATCAGTTGGGATAGATTGGAAGACAGGATCATAGTAAGAACTGAGATGCTTAAGGAGATGGAAGGGAAAATGAGAGTCATTAAGAGTAGACTGAAGGAGGCGGTTGAACAACAGAAGAGTTATGCTGACAAGAATAGAACTCTTAGATAGTTTTCAGCAGGGAATAAAGTCTTCTTAAGAGTCAAGCCTCATAAAAGTTCCATTTCCTTTGGAAAGTCTTCCAAGTTGGCCCCGAGATATGTGGGTCCGATTAAAGTCTTGGAATTGATCAACCCAGTTGCTTATAGACTTGCTCTACCACCTGCTCTGACTCAACTTCATAATGTATTTCATGTTTATTTGCTTAAGCCATATCATCTTGATGTAGCTCATGTGCTTGATTGGCAATCCTTGCAGGTACAAGATCCAGGAGTGGTACTAGTGGAGCCCATTAGAATCTTGGATAGATGCAATGTTAAGTTACAGAGCAGAGACATTGCTTAGTTTAAGGTCCAATGGGACCAGTATTCAGAAGACAGTACTACGTGGGAGGATGCGGAAGAAATAGAACACTCCTCACATTTACTTTCTTAGAAAGAGACTTTTGATAATTTTGTTTGAAATTTTTGAATTGAATATTATAATGTTTTGGCTTGGAAATAGTATGATATGATGTTGAAATAGACATATATGCTTCAAATTTTGATTAAATAGACATTGGGATGATGTCTCTTCCAAGAGGGGAAGGATGTCATAACCCAATTTTTATTCCATTTACATTATAATATGATAAATTGAATTATTGAGGAAATTCAATATGTTGAATGAAAATTTTGATATTTTTGAAAAGATTGAAAGAAGTTGATTGTTGTTGACTATGTGATCTTTTGAACTATCTTATAATTTATCATGATTGAACATTACTGATGAATTGTGTAAGAGAAAGTGTGTGCAATTGCAAGATGACAAGTTGAAGGACAAGAACATGGTTGAAGTAGGATCATTGAGCCAAATCAAAATGGTAAGCTTGATGGAATCTAGGTGCACACCACAAAAATGGCACGATAACTGCTTTTGAAATTCATATAGGAGAATTATATTAATCTGACTTGAAATGATTCAATGATTGAAAAGATATACTTGTGAAATGAAATACATGTGAATTTTTATTTAATTGTCTATCTTGATCTTGTGTTTTGAGAATTTAAAAGAAACAATAGCATGACATAGAACATAAATGAATGTATGTATTTTGAAAAAGCTTATCTAAAGGGTAAGAAAATCCACTTCATTTAAACATTGATGCTCAAAATAAAATAAAAGTTCATTTTTATTTGAATGTTGATATATAAACATATAAACATCTATAAACATATACTAAAGAACGTACAATGTGTGCAAATATATATATATATATATATATATATATATATATATATATATATATATATATATTTGCACACATTGTACGTTCTTTAGTATATGTTGAAATAGACATATATGCTTCAAATTTTGATTAAATAGACATTGGGATGATGTCTCTTCCAAGAGGGGAAGGATGTCATAACCCAATTTTTATTCCATTTACATTATAATATGATAAATTGAATTATTGAGGAAATTCAATATGTTGAATGAAAATTTTGATATTTTTGAAAAGATTGAAAGAAGTTGATTGTTGTTGACTATGTGATCTTTTGAACTATTTTATAATTTATCATGATTGAACATTACTGATGAATTGTGTAAGAGAAAGTGTGTGCAATTGCAAGATGACAAGTTGAAGGACAAGAACACGGTTGAAGTAGGATCATTGAGCCGAATCAAAATGGTAAGTTTGATGGAATCTAGGTGCACACCACAAAAATGGCACGATAACTGCTTTTAAAATTTGTATAGGAGAATTATATTAATCTGACTTGAAATGATTCAATGATTGAAAATATATATATATATATATTTATATTCCTTAAGAATCGAATTTGGAACTAAAATTATCGCTATTGTATTGATAGAAATCAAATAAAATCGTGAGAAAATCTCATAAGGTCGTGATATTTGAATTTGAAATAGTGGGGAAGTTGAATTAATGAGAATTATGAATGAAACCGCCCCACAATGCTGCGAATAGGAAGGCAACATGCATTATTCCATTTTAGAAACACAAAATACTTGGGGAAGATGCAGTAGGTGTCTAGCGGTGGCATCAAGAAAATCAAGAAAAAGGAAAGAATTGGCAACGACTCACTAGGAAAAAGCAGGGATGAGCCAAGAAAAGTCATGAACAGAGGTAAATGTCTTGTTTTGTTGTCGAGTACGAATGATTTTTCAATGCAAGTTATTCGAAACTATCATTTTTCCTTCGTAGATGTCGTTTTCATTCGATTTAGTTGGCAAAACATATGATACCCATTCTCTGCAAGTCACAACTTGTTTCATACCAGAGCATGCACCATAACTTTGAATTTTCTTTTATTGGAATCATTGATCAATCTCTGTTATGCCTTGTATGAATTTCTTTAAATTACCATAGTCCTAATGTCATGCATGTAAGATATTAACCTTTTCAAGGTTAATTAGATGAATTCCAATAACCAAAATTATTGTTTTACTTTTAATGATTTGGAATCATTGTCGTTCCCCAAAAAGGGAAATCGATTTTATTTTGATGCTATATTCTTTAATTGTTGATGGTTTTTCATGTCGGCTAGGCCGAGCAGCTGGGACACCCGAAATGGGTGTGAAGGTTTCTTTCATTGTTCTTAGAACAATGAACACACATATTTTTATGTCGATATTAATTATGGTCATTGCCTCATTCTCCTCGAATGATGGGGAAACAAATACATTCTTTCATTTCATTATGTGGGCGTCGATCCTTAAGATCGATCACAGTTTACCGTTGCTCATGAATTTATTTGTTCTCTGGAACAATCTCAACTCTCTTTGCATTCATGCGATGCAGTCATAGATGACTTTACCAGTCTGTTTTCTTGCACCAATCATTCTTAGAATGATATTAAGAGTATGTTCATCAATCAGTTATCAAACTTGTAAGCCGACTATCATCCTTTCTTCAGGATTCGACCAATGATTATGATGGTATTAAAACCAAATAGTCACTTGACTAATAGTCATTCCTAGAACGACAATAGCTTGAATTTAAATCCACAATAGTCATTCTCTTTAAAAGACTTGGGTCTCTTCTACCCCAAAACAGTAATATAATTGCTTCCAATTTGTATGTGATTGGATACGACAAGCTTGTTGTTCAATTTTCTTGGTTGCATAAAAGGGGCAGTAGTAATGTTTGATTAATTACTTATTCCAAAAGATAGAACATTGATTTTTCATATGATAAACTAGATAACTTGAAATTGATATTAGAACATATTGACACGATATTTTGGAAACTACTACAAAATGTATTTATTTTGCTATAAACAACATTGTTTTGCTATAAATAGTATTTTATTTGCTACAAATGGAATTGTTTTGTTATAAATAATATTTATTTTTCTATAAATAGCATCGTTATGTTATAAACAGTATTTGTTTAGCTACAAACAATATCATCTTGTTATAAACAATATTTGTTTAGCTGCAAACATCATCGTTTTGTTATAAATAGTATTTGTTTAGCTGCAAACAACATCATTTTGTTATAAACAACATATCAGTATGTGGAAACTGTTCAAGTAGAATTGTTCTCAGTTCTTCTATTCTTGTATTTCTGACAAATGATATGTTAATCTGTAACATTATTATATGGAAGAAAATCTGATATAATGGTTTTTATTTCAGAATGTATGCACAAATTAATAACTTAAGTTGCCACATATGTGTGTATGCACATAGACCTTCATTACATACATACACATACTTGTGACATACCTTCTTTTGTTACTTATCTATTTATTCTTAAAGAATATTGAATTACATTGAATGTAATCATGTGACATGTGTTTGAAATGAATGGATAATGTTATGATCAATTCCATTGAATTTTTTTTTTTTTTATCAAGATGAGAAAATAAGTAGAATGAATTACTTTTTCGTAGATATGTGAGTGAAGAATATTCTCCTGTTAGAATAGAACAACAACACCTAAATAGACTAGAGCACCTAAGGGTAGATGTTGTTAGAGGGCAGATAGTTGTTATGAGATAACTTGTTGAAAATTACCTTATGGGATGGGCATCGAAATGGAGTTCAGAGAGTATAGGTTTTTGCTTTATCCAAAACCTATCGTTTGTTGTTGCAACTTAATTTTTAGTCTTGGCCAAACAATTAACCCATTATGTATGTACGAACTTTCTGACAACACTCTCTACCCTTCCTATTATAGATCTTGATTTTTTCTAATTATATATAGAGATGCATGTTGATGTATGGGCCTGCACTAGATTCCACCTTGTAGATTGTTCTTTTGCTAAACTTTCCATGCAGGGTCAGGTATTCTTCAAGTTGGAAGAATTTTGAGGAAGTGTAAGCTTCGTGGTTGGGTGGTAAAGCCCTTCAACTATGTTATCATTGTGACAAACATGGATTGTGGAACATCCAATGGATTGTTAGCCAATACATTAGAAGAGAAGCACGAGGGGAGTAATGACAAAGCTGAGATAAGGAACATCAGGACACTTGTATTAACAATCTCATTTGAATAGGATCAAGAGGCATGGAAAGGTTTAGAGGAGGTAACTCTAGCAACAACTCAAGGGATCCCAATTCAAGATCAAGAAATGGAAGAGTTGGACTCCATCTTGGAGGTGGGAAATGAACTACTTAGTCTCATTAAACTAAAGGATGGGTTGGAGTAGCCTGTTGTTGTGGGGAAAGATGCATCTAAGGAGCTAGTAGTGGGGAATCCACCAATAGGGGAAGGGGGAGGTATAGAAAGTGATTGGGAAGATGATCAGAATGCAATTATCTCTAATTTGAAAGTTGTAAAGGAGATGGAAGGAGGAGAAAATGAACCTAAATAGCCAATTCAAATTTTGGAAGAGACGGTCCCTGAGGAGACTAAGATGGAAAGCCCCAACAAACTAGGAATTAAGCAAAAAGAAGCTAGGAAATCTCCAAATTGTGGCAAGAGTAAGGGAAAATGTAGGAAGAAAAATCAAGAAAAAATACTGTTGGATGGTGAGGTAGAAGGTCAAGTTAAAATCAGCATGATGTTGAGATTAGGGAAGGGCA
Source organism: Sequoia sempervirens (assembly GCA_007258455.2). Lineage (NCBI taxonomy): Eukaryota > Viridiplantae > Streptophyta > Pinopsida > Cupressales > Cupressaceae > Sequoia > Sequoia sempervirens. The sequence goes on from VDFB02268693.1 coordinate 76,970, forward strand.
TTACCCTTCTCAGGGAACAATGAAGTTCACATTGTGGAATGTCAGGGGATTAAATGCCCCTAACAATAGGCACCTAGTTAGGCGTTTTATGGAGTTGTCTCAAGTTGGCATTTTCATAATCCAAGAATAAAAGCTAGTGAAAGAAGAGGTAGACCTGTTTAGGAGAAAATTGAGGTTCTGAAATGTAGAAGCAATAGATGCAGAAGGAGCATTTGGTGGTTTGGTCAGGTTTTGGAAATCTTAAAGTGTTTGTGTGGAAAAGGTAGCAAGCAACAAACACCAGTTGGCATGCTAGGTAAGAAATCTCAATGCCAATATGTAATTTACATTGGTTAATGTTTATGGTTCTTCATCCTACATAAAAAAGAGGGAGGTTTGGACTGGGATTGGGAATTTTATTAATGTTGGTCCAAATTAGAGTTTCATTATAGGAGGGGATTTTAGTGCAATTCCGCATTCACATGAGAAAACGGGTGGTAGCCGAACTAGATTGCAATCTTAAGTAGACTTTGAATAATTTTTGGTAGACAATGCTTTGATTGAAATCCAATTGTCCAATAGTTGTTATACATGGACTAATAGGAGGCTAGGCTTTAGCAATATTGTTGAGAAATTGGATAGGTTTATTTTCAAAGGATACTTGATGAACTTTCCTTTCACACTGGAGGGGAGCATTGTGCCGCATTCGGGCTCTAATCATTATCCCATTCACCTAAATATCTTAGGTGACAAAAGGCCCTACCAATGCCCATTGAAGTTGAAAAAAAGTGTCTTAAGTATCCAAATTTCTTTAAAATGATTGAGCAATGGTGGAAAGAAGAAAAATCAATTGGTTCCAAGATGTTTTGTGTGATGGAAACACTGACATTGATCAAACAACAGTTAAGAACTTGGAATAGAAACACTTTAGAAAAATATTTGAAGTTAAGGGTAAATTAGAGGAACAAATCAAAGGTTTAAATGAAGAGGTATTCCAACATGGAATGGATGGTTAGAAATTTTTAAAGGAAAAGGAATTGATGAGGAAATATGAAGAGGTTCTCGCTAAAGAGGAGATCTTTTGGAGGAAAAAGTCCAAGGAGGTTTGGATAAAAGAAGGGGACAAAAACACCAAATTTTTCCACAAATCTTCTAGGATTTGTAATTGACATTAATAGGATATCGAGAATAAAGAGAAGGGATGGTTCCATGATAGAAAAGATGGAGAGGTTGTGGAAAAAATAGTGGACTTTTTCAAAAACTTGCTTAACAATTGGGAATGCTCTGTGAGAGTACCACATCAACGAATTCTTCAAGGGATTCCCAAATTGTTGTCGAGAGAGCATAATCAAATGTTAATGGCTAGCTTCTCAAAAGAGGAAATCAAAGTGGTGTTGGATCAACTACATCTAGATAAGGCTCCTATACCAAATGGCTTCTTGTCCTATTTCTTTCAGTAGTGTTGGGGAATTGTGGGGGATGAGGTTGCAAAAGCGATTGAAGACTCAAGGAATTAAAGGAATGTGCTCAAGGAATTGAATAATACTTTCATAGCCCTAATCCCCAAAACAGAAAAACCAACCTCATTGGATGAATTTAGACCAATCTCGCTCTGCAATACAATCTACAAAATCATGACAAAGGCAATGGCAAATAGATTGAAAATATTCCTTCCCAATTTAGTTTCATAAGAATAGACCATGTTTGTACCTGGGAGATCAATTTTGGAAGGTGTGATTATTTCTCAAGAAGCAATTCATTTAGTAGAAAAGACAAGGAAGGAGAGCATGCTAATTAAGCTAGAAATCAAAAAATCCTATGGCAAGGTTGATTGGTGTTTCTTGTGTAAATTTTTAGAAGCATTTGGATTTGACACTAGGCCCCAAATAGATTGGGTCTTTAATTCAATAGCTAGCTTGAAGTTCTCAATACTAATTAATGGCACCCCAAAAGGTTTTTTTGAATCCTCGAGAGGGATTAGGAAAGGGGACCCTGTGCCCCCCTTCCTCTTCATGTTAATGGTAGAAGCACTAGGAAAGATGATCAAAAGAGAAGTGGACATAGGTAATCTAGAAGGGATCCAAGTCACAAGCAATCTTTCGACTATCTCTCATCAGTATTTTGCTAATGACACCATGTTGTTTGGTGTTGCCAATAGAAGGGAGGAAAAGAATTTTATGGAAATTTTGGAGAGGTACTCAAAATATTCTAGTAAGAATTCAACACCAGCAAATCAAGGGTATTTTTCTTCAACATTGGGCCAATGGTAGAGAAAGAAACAATAATTATTTTCAAGTTCACAGAGGGGTAGCTTCCATGTAAATATCTAGAGCTTCAGTTGGCCAAAGGTCAGAGGAATGGAAAAATTTGGGATCCTTTAGGGGAGAAGATGAGTAGCAAATTATCCTCTTGGAAAGGAAGTTGGTTGTCTTGGTCTGGGTGAATAACCATGCTGAAGGCGGTAATCTCAACAATACCAATACATCTTTTATCTTGTCTATCACTGCCAAGAAAGATAAACCAAGATTTGATTCAGAAGGATTTTTTGGCAAGGTTCCTCTGAACAAAAGAAGATTCCTCTATTTCCTAGGCCAATATTAGTAGGCCAAGAGAGGCTGGTAGGGTTGGGGTGAACGATATGCTAAAACAAAATATGGCTTTGGGTGCAAAGTTGGTGTGGAAAATGTACATGGCCCCCAACCAAAAATGGGTAAGAAATCTTCAACATAAGTATTTGGGAAACACTGAGAAAAATACAATATTGACATCTAGCATACTACCTAGAGGATCTAGAATTTGGAACTTTATAAGGAGATGTAGATCTCTTATTACTAATTTTCTAAATCATGAGACATTCATGAGGGTAGGAGTTTCGTCTTCTAGGAGGACTCTTAGGGAGGTTACCCGAGTTCATACAACTTTCTAAATGTCACATAAACCAAGGTTGTTCTTCAAAGAAATTGGGGTTTATGTGTATGTAATTATTTTTAGGAAGTTAAGAACAATGGCTGGAAATCGTGGAGCTAGAAAAAATTAAGCAATTTGGGTTTTCCTAAGTTGGAGGTGAGACAATTAGAAGATCTTATAAAGCACAGGACAATTTTTTCCCATCCTGGGGAGGATAGGTTGGTTTTGTTTGGCTCTCAATCAGGGGCTTACAATGCAAAAGATGGATACAAAATGTTGTAAAAGGATGTTCACTCAATTGATCTCTCCATTAATTTGTGTTGACATAAAGTGCCACCCAAAGGTTGGCACTTTTGTGTGGGCAACTTTGCAAAATAAAGTTTTAATAGGAGAAAAGTTTACATCAAGCTAGGTTTACATGGTCCTTCCAGATGTGAGCTATGTTGGGGTAGTGAGGAGAGTTTGAATTATCTTCTACTAGGATGTTGTTTTGGCCAGGGGTGTTGGTAATGGCTCTATGCCTAATTGGGATGGTTTGGGGCTCTCCCAAATGATATTTTCAGCCTTTTGAAAGCATTGTTCTCAAGCCTCTAGATAATCAACCCTTCTATCCCGACATGGGAAATTTGGAAAGAGAGTAATATACATATTTTTCAGGGTAAAGAGATGTGTCTTCCCTTCTTTTTGAATAAAGTGGAGGCAGAAATAGTGTTCTCCAATGCCAAAGTAGCGAAGTATACATCATTGAAGGAGGAATTAACTGAATGGGATTACAAAGTCAAGAGATCATGGTTTGGCCTCAAAATCCATTCCCTATCCAAGATAGGTGGTATCAAGTCTCACTCCAGGAGTTGTGAGGTGTTCTAGCACTTTCCTCCCATCAAATGGTTCAAGTTGAACTTTGAAAGGACTTCCAAAGGTAACCCTGGTTCGTTTGGGTAGGCTATATTGTTAGAAATTGAGATGGAAAAGTGGTTGGCAACCTCTCCTTAGTTCTCCCAATAGGAACTGTAGACATCAAAAATATACAGATTGATATCGCACACTCAATCCTGATCTACTAACATCACCTCATCTTGAATTATCTAGCGCCAAATGTGTGAACCCCAATCCTAGTACCTGCAAAACAATAAGAAGAAACACATTAGATGATGAAATGCAAGCAAGAACAAGGATTCCCCATGAAATCCATTTACAAAGTTCAAATTAGGAAATGCAATGAAGAACACAATGAGATAACAATAAAAGAGATTGAATCCTAATTAAACTAGCAAACTCATGATCCCATGGGGGAATTGGTGCCAATTTGATGTGAAAATTGGCCCTTTCCCAACTCCAAATAATGAAAGATTGATGTGTTGCTGAAGAGTGATCCACTTTGATGAAGAATGGTGAGTGCTCCAAACTAAAAACCTGCATAACCTAGCTAAGGACTCAATGGTATTGATAAAAATGGCTAAAGATTTGAGTATAGTAACTTTGCATAAATTGTGGATAATGAAATGAGGAGATCAACCTCTTATTTATAGAATGCCAAGATGGATGAATGTCCAAAATAGAGCAATGTGGGACTAACATTCAGCCAATGGCAAGATGCCACTTGTCAACCTATGAGTGGATGGAGGATGTGCAAGTTTTGATGATTGTGCCAATAAATGCATATTTTTGAATTTTGAATTTGTTGAAATGACATGCAAGAGGGAAGGAAAAATGCACTGAATGCCACTTGGTTCAAGGCAAAGGACATGTAAGAGAGTAAATTCCTTGTTGGAAGGGGCAAGTCCTTTTGAGGGGAGATTTCAAATTTGAGGAATATTCCATCTTTGATGCCTTTTTCGAATGAAAATAGATGATTTATAAATCAATTAAATTGATTTTCATGTGCAAGTTGCAAAATCTAGAGGATTTGAGTGATTAAGATTAAATTAATCAGGATTTGATTAATTTAAGAGGAGATTATGTGATTTGACTATTTGATTTAGATTTGTAGGTTTAAATAACTTAAAATGAGAAAAGAATGATTAAGACCTAGTTAAATAAATATTATTGATTTATTTAACCAAAGGGGGTGAGGTTAGATTAAATTAGATAAATGTTTGATTTATTTAATTTAATTATATGAACTTTAGAGATTTAATCAAATAATATGGATTATTTAACTAAATATAGGAAGATGAAATGACCTAGCTAATTACATAGAGATGATTTAATTAAATCGAGGGATTTATTTAATTAAAAGGGGAATTATGATGACTTTAATCAAATAAGGATATTTGATTAAATGGTTAGATAGAGGGATAATTCAGGATGAGGTGATGTTAGTAGATCAGGATCAAGTGTGCGATATCAATTTGTATATTTTCGATGTCTACATTTCCTATTGGGAGAACTGAGGAGAGGTTGCCAACCACTTTTCCATCTCAAAATTGGGAAAGGGACAATTTTCACATCAAATTGGCACCAATTCCCCCATGGGATCATGAGTTTGCTAGTTTAATTAGGATTCAATCTCTTTTATTGTTATTTCATTGTATTCTTCATTGCTTTTCCTAATTTGAACTTTGTAAATGGATTCCATGGGGAATCCTTCTTTTTGCTTGCATTTCATCATCTACTGTGTTTGTTTGTGTTGTTTTGTAGGTACTAGGATTGGGGTTTGACATTTTGGCTCTAGAAGGATGGCATCATCTCGTTTTAATCATGTTTTTCTAAAAATTCCACATTTTTGTTTTGTGCACAGGAAAATTCCAACGCTAGAAGCTCAGCGTTGCTGTTTAGCACCACTGGTACTCCAGCATCGCCATATAGCACCGCTAGAAAGTCCAAACTGCGATGCTTTAGCCTTACCACCTAAAATTTTTGAATTTAAATTTTAAACAGCGACGCTGGTGAAAAAGGCATCGCATTTTAGCTCACCGGTTCGGGTATAGAGCACCACTGATTGGTAAGCGGCGCTATACAACACCGCTAGAGAAATCAAACTGCGACGTAGTCACGGGTTGCGCCGCTGACAAGGAGTAAAAAAATGGAATTTCATCTTAGCACGTGTCTTTGGTCAAATGATAAGTTTATCTTCTATTTTCTGCTTTTTAACCTCTGTGTTTGCAGAATTTGACTAATTTCCTTTCTTGTAGGTTGGATCAATTAAAAACAAAAGAGAGAGAAGCATGATGATGGTATTTCACAAAATCAAAGTGTTTTTAAACACTTTAGTGTTTGTTTAACACTCTTAGGAAACTGTTATCTTTTCTTTCTTAGTATACTAATTTCGTTTGGGCTTTTTAAAAATAACCTTTTCAATTTTTGCAAAGGCTTAAAACGAACATTAGGACTACAACTTACTAGAGTTTGTTTTTTTGGTTAACAATTGAACAAAACAACTCTCATTTGTCCTTTGGTGCTTTAAAAATAACTCACAATTGCTTTGTGGCTCTAAAATGAACAAGTGCAACTTTGTCTTCATGATGGCTTACTTAAACTAGCTTCATTAAAAAAGGACGTATGCGCTTCTCTCGCGCTTTATAGCGATCTTGAGAATCAAAAGGCATTTTTTTGTGATTTTAGGTTGAGATAAAGCAATGACCTCCACACTTCATTTTGGGTTTAAAATTGAACAAAACATTGTGCGAGTGTCAGTAGAGCATTATTGTGTACATTCTCTTTCTTTGTGTTGCAAACAAAGACTAATCGAGTTACGAATATTGTCTTTACTCCCTTTTGTTTATCTTAGAGGGCCTGCCTTGGGGAAAAAGTACTCACCCAAGGGAGTGACTCAACCGGTAACACTCTAAAGCCAAGAGTATTTCCAATCGGGATATAAATGTGAGTATTGGAATAAACGCCAATATCACGCAGTTGGCTCTGACGAGATGGATTTGAAAAAGGACTCTCGCTGTATGGGTCAATCTCCACAAATGGAAAGTCCTAGTTAAAACCCATGTTTTAGAATTGTCAAAATCTTTGATCTATTTGTTGGTGCAAAAACGGTCGTTTTGAATACGCCCCACACTTTTATGGTCTTTTAGTAGAAATGGAAAGCATGTCATGGTAGTTTCATGGGTGTTGATGCTTGGCTGCCCCGTATAAGTGAGTGTCATGGAGGGGAGCCAGTGGGGTCAAGCATCTAACCATTCGCTAAAGATAAGTGTAGCTAGACTTGTCCAAGTGGGGACTCAACAAATACAGTCTTTCATATCCATAGGGTTGTACTTATTCTTGGTTATAAAATGTTTTGCTTGTTCGAAAACACCTTGGAAACAAACACTTAAACATCATCATCAAAATTTCAAACCCTTTAGGAGACAAAGACAATTGACCCAATTCCATGTGTTATTGCTTGCCCTTGGGATTCTATCCTTAGAGGTTTCTAAACACTTGGATTACATCTCAATTTGTCTACTAAAGTTAAACAATAGTTAACCCTTGCCTTAAATTCATCAAAATTCCACATAACATACTTTGTGGGATTCGAAGAAATTAAGACATTGGACATCTAGTTTGGAAAACCTAATCAAAGAAGTATTTGTGGTAAAATAAATTCACTAATTAAGATGAAATCAATTGAACCCCACACATGTGCTTGTGTATCTTTTGTCTTAAGTTATTTTGAGCAAACATTGATCTTTTGGTTTGAAGGGAAAAGCATGTTCTTCAAAATCTTGGCCTTGTAAACAAGTCCTTCGTAGGTTCATTTAGGATCAAAATCAAACACTTCATCCATTTCAAACATTTATCAACCATCCCACAAGCAACTTTAGAGCTTTGGAAACATCATTCTAGACTTGGGTAAATCATCAAAATAAAAATCACCTTGTTTAGTTAGGAGTATGGGAATGCATCATTTCTCATACCTCTAGTTAAATTAGCACCCCTTTGAACAAGTATATCATAAGATAACATCTAACATCTTAGGGTTTACAAGTTCATTATCCAACTCAAACAATCAAAATCAAGCCCTAAGTCTAGCATTGATACAAAGTCCCTAAACGTTCAACACTCATATCATTAACCCCTTTGTCCTAAACACCTTAGAGGTCACTTTTACAGCAAGGTCAAAACACAAGAGGAACATGGAATATAAACTTGATCCATACATCATGAGTAATCCAAGTCAACCAAACTATCAAAGCCTTACAATACCAATTGATTTTCAAAACTCACATTTATACAATCCATACATGGGATCATTATCTTCTACAAACCTCAATGGTACAACAAATGTGAGTCTACCCAATCTAAATCTTGGAACACCTTTTCCGATGGTAGATTTAAATCCAAGTCCAACATTACAAATCTATCAACCAAATACTCAATGGATGAGTCTTCAACAAAACAACATTATCCCACCAAATCCATACATGCCAAAAGTGAATATACCAAGTAAAATATTACCAAACATGAATCCACACTTGGAAAAATTTGGGATAAATATGTTTGAAAATCATACAAATGTTGTTCAAAGTCCAAACAAGATGTTAACAACTCCATGTATTAATCCAAGTCAAAGTAACACCATGCAAAATCAAAGTTACCTAAATCAAGGCAATGTGATTCCCAACAACAACAATATTCAATTTCAACCTATCATGCCAAATATGAACATCATCCCAAATCAGAACATTGTCCAAAATCAATTTTTTCATGATCCCATTCAAAAACCACAAGTATGCATCCCAAATCTACTTGAACAAAAACCAAATCAACTATATCAAGGGAGTCAAGATCGAAATCAAGATCAAATTTGGCAAGATCAAATTGCTACACTTACCAAAATAGTTGAGTCATTGTGCGAAGAGACATCTCCACCACCATTACCCATATCAACATAATTCCTTTGTTTAGGGCTTCCCCCTTTACCTAGCACCAATCAATCCATCATATCAAATCCTTTGAATATACCACCAACATCACACCAACATATGGTATCTAATCAAATGACAACATCAATCCTGACAAATCAAAATATGGTCTCCCAAGGATCTATCACCTCAGTCATTCTGATCATTCCTATCATCTCGATCACTCCAACCACCCCTATCACACCCATCATATCTCAAACCCTCACGATCACTCCAAACTTATCTCAACGACTTGTCACTACATCCAACATGATTCCAAAACCACCATTGCCATCATCACCCACACCACTCCTTGGCTTAGGGTTTCCCCCTTTACCAAGTATCAATCAAACCAACATCCCAAACATCATGCCAAACTTTCAAAACTTGTCGTCGACATCGCAACAACAGACGAAAAATGCACAAGCAATCACAATATCATCAACCACCCCCATAATATCTCAAAACATGGTCTCTCAAGGACCAATCACATCAATTACACCATCCACCACTCAAATACCAATCATCAATACGACGAAACCTCTTATCACCACAATAAGCACTATTCCAAAACCACCTCTGCCACCACCACCACCACCACCCAAACCAAACACGTCAAGCCAATACAACATTGTGTTACAAGCCACTCAGCAGGCTGCTTATCAGAAGGCACTCCAACAAAACCAAAACCGACAAGTTGTACTACTAGTTGTTCAGCAAGCTGCACAAGTTGCTCAAGCCCAATACCAAGCCCAACAAGCAAATGTTGTTCAAAATCCCAACAAAATGTTAACGACTCCATGTATCAATCCAATTCAACAATCATAAAATCAAGACCTATCCATCAATGAACACATGGAAGATATTTCTACCTCATCCAAAGATCAAATCAACATACATCAAGTCACTTTTTTATCATGATAAGAATCCTTCAACAATATCCGACAATGATCCATTTCAAGGAGTGTTAACATTATTTGATCCTATAATCAACAATCCATCGACCAATGACAATGTTGAAAATGTCTCTACATCACCTAATGAGTTAGAGGACATATCTCAAAAATTTATTCTAAAGCATGATCAACATCTCTCACCAAAGTCTAGCAATGGTCTTTTCCAAGACATATTGACATCCTTCGACCTCATGATTGTCGATATTGAAGGAATCTTCAATTCAACACTTGATCCAAATTCACTCAAAGATCAAGAGGATATTGAGCCACTTCCTATGCCTAATGAAGATATCCAAGAACCCTTTGTAAGCAATCCATCCTTTGAAATTGACCCATGTCAAGAATTTGATCCAAAGCATGTCAAAAGCAATTCTGAAATCATTCAAGATCAAGAATTTGTACCCCCAAGTTACTACAATACTCTAATGGATACTCTCCTATCTATACAAGATGATCATATCCACATAGCACATACTCCTCCATCTACCCATGAGATGCTTTCTGTGGATGGACATGTAGATGATCTTCATTCAGAACAAGATTCCTTTACTCCTGATATTATTACACAAAAAGAGCAGGTTATTGATTCCTACAGTCAAACAGAGTTATCAACATGAGAATCAGATATATCCCAAATTCAGACTGAGGACATCATGTATGAAGATATCCAACATTACCCACTAAAGGAAATAGGTCAGACAAAATAGGATATTCTAAAGTCAGTAGAGTAGCAAATTCAAATAACATCATCTACAATGGTCATTTATCAAAGAAATGCATTCTAAACAAGAGCTCTTGGAACAAGCGGAATCAAAGCATGAAGGCACTACTACCACCATACTGGGGGAAACTTCATCTCAAGCAAATGTCAACATAGGGAGCACGAAGAATCCTTATGATGAAACCAATGCCAATACTACAACCAGTCACACCATGAATCTTCTTCCACCCATCACCCCATCCATGAATTGAGACCAATGATTGAAACCTTTTGTTGTATAGTAAATCCTACTCTGAAAAAGGGTCAAAACAGGATTTTACTTGGAATTGAAGGGTGAAACTTTAAAGTTAAACACTTTTTCAAACAAATGGTGGCCTAGTAAACTTAATGGAGGTTTAGCGACAACCAAACCCTTATGTTTTGTTGTTAAAAGATTAAATACCAAACAAAACAAACTGATTACTGAGATTCAAGCCAAAGGTGAATGCGTAGAAGGATTCAATTGAGATATATTTGCAAGGTTCAATAGATATGGCATTTAAAAATTATTTCCTTTTTATAATTATATATAAAAACTTTCTGAAGGACCTTGTCAAAATATGGAAATTAGAGTTAAAATGTTATTTAGGACATGTTACTTCTACTCTTCATGTACCTTACTATAGACTAAAAAAAAAAACTTAATAGAGAAGAAATAAGAAAGGATAAACATTAGGTAGGAGTTAACCACCTACGCGAGTAGGTGTTTCCCTTAAAGGATGAGGATTGTTAATCAAGTGTTTTATTTTAAATTTTGTAATGAAATATGTGTGACTTTAAGTAAATTAAGTAGTTGGGGAGTTGAAACAAACATACATAAATAAACAAAAGCAACTAATGTTGTGTGTTGGTTAGTATGGAGAAAACATAAAGGTAGTCAAAACTTATAAGAATTGGTTTTACTCATTGTGTACCTTTACAAGGATAGATGGAACTGAGATTGTAAAAAAAATGATGATTGTAACATTTGATTAAATGGTTTAATCAATGAAATGCAAGAATTGTAAAAATATATTAGTAAGTTGTGAGAATTATGCTTCCATTATATGTCATGTGTTTTATGCAATGATTATGATTTCTATCTCATATTGGGCAGCTTAAAATGAAAATGGTTAAATATTTTCCTTATTAAGTAGGGGAATCTTTTTTAGCATGTTCTGGAAAATATAGTGAAATTAACCGCATTGATATATTGTGAATATAACAAGAATAGTTGAATGAAAGAGGAAGAATGACATGGACAAATATAGAAAATCGATCTTGATATTAAATATGGTGTCAAACACTTATGTAGTAAGATGGAAAATGTGGTGAACTATGTATTGTTAAGCTACAGTTGCACATCTTCTAGTGGTTTCTTGTACTTATGCAAAGTTAGTAGATGTTTCCAAAATTGAGGTGAGAAGTGAATACTATCTAAAGAAATAGAATGTGTTTATGTTTATTTCCTTGTTCTCTAATATGGGAAAGTTTGTAAAGTGTGTTGTGTTATGACATGTGAAGTGAAAAAAAAAAAAAACCAATAAATGTGTTGTTCCCCAAGGATAAGATACTGGGTATCTAACTTGGGATAAGGGTGAGGGACGTCAAGTACGATCTCTTATGTGTACCCTTTGTGATGGTCTATTGTGTGAGTCAATTAATTGTGAAATAATGTAAACATGATATGTGTAAATGTGTGTCTAATAAATGAAATGTGAAGTAATTCTATGTGTAAGTCTTGTTCATATGTTAAATGTGTACCCCTAGTGTACGGCTCCCCTACGGGATTGAGATGCTTGCTAGTGTAAATAGGGGTTGAGGGGTGAGATAACCCCAACTGGGAACTCCATAGTTTCCCTTGGACGTGTTCCTAACCTACTCCCCCACATATGAGAACCACGCTTGTTGGTTCATAGTGCAAACCTACTCCTTGATGTTTACAACCCATGGGTAAAGGATGGAATTACTTGGGCCATATTGATCACAGCTTTTGGATACTTTAGCAATGCAGGGCATTGATACTATGTGGAAGAGTCCACCATGATATTGCACATTATCATATTTATGTGGTCAGGGACCACCAGTTATTGCATGCTATTAACCACCATTCCCCTCCTCCCCTTAGGTGGCTTTATCAAGGTCACATGGTGCTCGTAATGTGAAATTTTTATTGTTATTGGAAATTTCTTAATTGTGTTTTATTTTACTTTATGCCAGCAGTGTTAGATTTTACATTTCTTTTATTGGGGCTATTTAGCCATTTGAAAGTTTTCGTAGTCCATTGCCTCAAGGATGTATTTAATTTTTGTTTATGAATTAAGATTAGAATGTTGAAATGCAACTGCAACTGATCTTTATTTAGTTTTCCTCTTGAATTTAGAATTTTCTATCTATTGAAATGTTGGTTTATATTACTCAGTTTGAGGCTACTTATTGTTTTGTTAACTACTGGCAAGTGTGGTGTAATGTGACATGTAAAACTGCCATATCCCAGGGGGTTCCCTAGCAGGTCATATAGGGGAGTAGACACATTGGGGAATTATGAATTATTTGAAAGGGGTTGCAAATGGGACTGGTATGGGACAGTCATTAATCCATTCTCCCCTAGTTCTAAGATTATTATTTTTGTACCTTACTCTTGGAGGCTAAACCCCTTATACAAACAAGGGAAGGTAACTAAGAGATGTATGGAAGGGTCCTTAGAGAAGGGCCTTGAGATCGTCTCTCCTGATGGTTGTGGTACCCAAGAATCTCCATCCTTGTAAGCCCCATTGAGCCTTGTGATGTGAGTTACGTGTAATTGTTGTGATGTATGGGTAAATTTGTAAATAAATGACATGTGAAAGTACTTGACTGCTATGTGAGAAAGAAAGTGAAAGATAAAATTGAGGCTACTATTCTCAGGACATGAATTTATATTAGAATGAAAGTATTTTCTAACATCATGAGTGATGTTTATGATGCAAAAGAGAACCTTGAAGGGTGTCCAAGGATGTTATGGTGTTTGGATATGTGTTGGTGAAATTTCTAATAAAAAATGTTAGCTACATTGATGGCTACTAACATTTGTTATATTGTGACTATGTTGGATAAATGTTCTATGATGGAAAACTCTTTTCTGAGCATTTAGATGTTTGATTTATGAAATGGAACTATTTAATATGTGTTTAATGGTTGAATTCTATGAAATCTTCATCAAGACAACAGTAATTCATATTCGAATAGATTTATGCACATTGCTATATTGAGATTAATTTCCTAACCTTAATGACTTCCAGGAGGAAGTCTATCCTAAGGGGAGGGGGATGTAAGACCTCGCCTCACATGTGAATAATACAATCTTAATTTTGTTATATTTCTCCTAAATAGATGCTTAGATATATTTTAGACAATGCATAGTGTGTTTGTGTGACAATGTACTTGAATATCATTTTTACATGTTTTATTATCATTGCCATGAAGGTATTAGGCACTTGTAAACTATGAATACAAATTAGAATTTTAATGAAATTGTTGTACAATTAAGTGTTACTCCAGTTACCAAATTAATGTAACATACGAATGTTGCTTATGATTTCATTGGTAATGTGCAGGAAAGAAAGAGCGCCAATGTGAGAAGGGAAAACCAGTGAGAAAAAATAAAATGAAAGACATCCTCTGGTGGTTATGTATTGGATTTCCTTATTTTGGAGTTTAGGAAGAAATAAAATTATCGTGCTTATTCTTCTGGGTTGAAAGGGTATTAATTATGTGTCATGCGAGATGTAAGTTGAGGTTAAGGATAGAAACCCTTGTATCCAAGTGCGAAACTCGGATGGAACCTTAAGTGGGTCTTTAAAGTGGGTTTTTGGTCAATTTCTTGGGTTGGGATACATAAATAAACCCCCTAGGGTCTAAACTATGATGGTAGGGGTCAAGTGGGCATGCAATAGGGCCCCAAGGACATGATTTGACTCCTAAAAATCCTTCATAATGAGGAGTGACGAATTTTGAGTAAAAGATGTGATGAAAAGATTGAGGGGGGGGTCCAAGTGCATGTACCCCTCTTAAAGAAGGAAAATACCCTCATTGATGAGGGAGGTACATTCACACCTCCCCATCCAAGGGTTACAATTTGGGTGATTTCTATATATTGGGAGAGGAAGGAGTGGGGTGTTACCCACTTCTCCTTTTGGAGAACTCTAGTGGAGGCATAAGAGAAGGATCAAGATGGCTTAGCTTGGAGAGGAAAGATGGATAAAATAGTTCAATCCCTTCATCTAGAGAAAAAAGAGATAAGTTCTTATTTCCGTTCACCCTTGTTTATTGGTTGAAAGAAAGTGGCATAGTGTATGGCTCATAGTTGAAAATAGAAGGTAGAGGACCTTGATGCATGAAATTTGTGTTATGCTAGTTTATCCCTTTGTAAAAATGAGAAAAGTCTCCATTTATCATCATGGAGCTAAAATAATTCCTTGCTCGGGGGTATGGCTAGAGCCCACAAGGCTCCATGACGCCATTACGGTAGGGTGGAGAGCAAGCCTTAATCAATTTTGTGTGTCCTTCATTGTAATTCTTTAAACTCATTTGTAAAATGGAAAGCTAGTGTTTTGTTGTAACACGAAAGAGATTGGAATAGAGCAAGGCTCATTTCTTAGCATGTAGCTTATGGCTTCTCATTACAATGGTAGTATTCAATGTTTTGTTTTGGCATTTCTTTTTAAAAATGGAAGAATGTAAAGAGAAGGCTAATTTCATTGGTATGTAAAAAAAGAAAATGAGTCAGTTGTTCTCATTATTATTTATAACAATGCAGGTTGAAATCTAAGTTTTCTATTATGCTTAAATGAAGAAATCTGATAAAGGAAGTCAGATGCATTATCATGCCATGTAGGGTATTTCAATATATCCTTTGTATTATGGAATTTTTGGTTAAGGGATCAATATCCTACTGAAATTAAAAAGAGAGACTCTTGAGTTTGTAAAGAAAGTGTCTAGAATAAAGAAGTATTCTTATGTATTATTTGAAAGTAGTTGTGTATAATCATTTGTATTTCTCCACAAATGGCACAACGAATATTTTGGAAGGAAATTAGCGATGAAATGATGTTATAATGAGTCACTTACTAAACTGTTGTTTCATTGTGACATTAGATGATAGTCATAAAACACTGAGGTATAAATTTGCTCATAAGGCTTAAACACATATATACGTACAATTAGAAGGATGATGAATTGTGACCTTTTCATTTGAAAATGGATTGCAAGGAACAATATTCTAAATACATCAAATATTAGGAGAAACAAGAATAAGATTGTACTCACAAACAATAAAAAGAAAGAGAGAGTGCGACCCTGCTGAAGGGGCAAGCCCACCGTGAGCTTGTGGAGAGAGGTGTTACCCCTCCGGTGTTTTAATACATTTTTTATATATATTTAAAACTCTTGTGTGTTGCCTCCCCCTGGTTTCTCACATTAGTGGGCGAGTTGGATAGCTTTAAACATCATTTGTGCCTGTATGGGCGGGCGATTAGTAGCCTTAGGGTCCTGAAAATTAAACACGAGTGAAAAAGATAAAGTTTTGTTAGCCTCATCCCTGGCTCAGGCTCTTCAGCCCAATGAGGATGAGTCACAGTTGAAAGCAAACAAAAAAAATAAAAATAAAGATCAAATATAATTCTTGGTTTAATAATGTAAATGTAAACAAATCTTCAATCAAATTGGGAGACTAAGGGACTTATGAAAATTCTAAGTGTAAGAATACTACTCAAACTTCTATGTTCAGATTTTCAATTTCCAGATTTGAATTTCTTATTTTGAATGTGTTGATTGCAAAACATTATTCGATTTCTATATTTGCATATCAAAGAAGGATCCACCATAAATAAGAGAGGAGACCCACCCCTAAGAGGCACATCTCATGAGAGGACGTTTCTCCACAAGTGGAGACATGTCCACTCATGGGACATGTCCCTTAGGGCGTGGCTTATGATAAATTCATTTATCATTGTTTAGTATAACTCATATATACCCTTCTACAAGGT
Source organism: Sequoia sempervirens (assembly GCA_007258455.2). Lineage (NCBI taxonomy): Eukaryota > Viridiplantae > Streptophyta > Pinopsida > Cupressales > Cupressaceae > Sequoia > Sequoia sempervirens. Next base: position 93,414 of record VDFB02268693.1, read on the forward strand.
GGCGGATGAGTAAGTAAATTCTGATTAATGAAATGCAGAATATAACATCATATATATAATTTGAATTTTATATGTATGCTCATAAATTTGATTAAATATTTTTCCAAAAATATTTCAATATAAATGTTAAACTTTGATCAAGTATGAATGATGATGATGCTTACATCAATCGTCATTCATATTTGACTAAAGCTATCATTCATTAACACTCCCTCTTAGCTAGGGAAGATATTTCAAATCAAATAAGTAGAGATATCACCTTAACACGTGATATCTAAAACATGGTATGATTTCTCAATATTGTCAAGTCACATGACATTCTTCATAACATATCTTTATTATGGTATGTGCACTGACATCAAGTCACATGATGTCTACCATAATTCATGGCATATCCACGGATATAAATATCCACCATGATTATCTCTTAAGGATCACAATGATCTACAAATGATATCAAGTCCCATGATATCAATCAAAGTGTCCAAGAGATACTATCATGACATGTCCACAGATATCAAGTCACATGATATCTATCATGATAGTTTATCATTGTAGAGTTGTCACTTTACAATGTCAAATACAAGTGCTCATTATTAGAAAGATCGTCGCCTTTCAATAATGTACACAGGGGGAGTAGGCCCATAAAGTCATGGAGTATCACACATGACAAAAGAGTTTACACATTAAACATCTTTATATATTAGTACAATTTATAAACAATTTGTATTTCAAACATAAATAACAAATTACATTTCAACCATACCAAGTTTCTTCCTGAAGTGCTCTACCTTGATTCGAGAGAGAGGCTTGGTGAGAATGTCTGCAGTTTGATCATTTGTACTAATATACTCCAACTGAATCACTTTCCTTTCCACCATATCTCTTACATAATGATAGGGGATCTCAATATGCTTAGATCTATCATGAAAGACAGGATTTATAGAGAGTTTGATACAACTCTATTATCACAATGAATAATTGTAGGATTCAAGGGCTCACCAAAGAGTCCCACAAGCAATTTATGAAGCCAAACTGCTTCTCTTGCTCCCATTGAGGCTGCAATGTATTCGGCTTCTGTTGAGCTCTGTGCAACTGAAGATTGTTTTCTGCAAATCCAGGAGATCATAGCCAATCCTAAACTGAATCAACATCCTGATGTGCTTTTTCAATCGGTTACACTTCCAGCCCAATCTAAATCAGAGTACCCATATAGATCTAGTTGATCATTCTTGTAAAGAAGACCATATCCAATAGTGCCTTGAAGATATCTCAAAATATGTTTCACAGCCATTAAGTGAATTTCCTTTGGCTCACACATGAACTGCTAAGAACATTCACCATAGCAAATATCAGGTCTGTGTTAACTAGATACATCAAGGATCCAATCATCTGTCTATAAAGGGTTGGATTCGCACACTTGGATTTTGCTGCTGCTTCTTTCAATTTGTGAAGGTTGGATTCCATAGGTGTAGACATCGGTCTACAGTCCAACATTCCAAATCTTTTCAGAATATCAATAGTATACTTCCCTTGGTTTAGTATAATGCCCTCTGATTTCTACCGTACTTCTAAACCTAGGAAGTAGTGTAGAATGCCCAAGTCTTTCATGTCAAATTCAAAAATTAGATCCTGCTTCCCTTGAGCAATGAGGTGATCTTCTCCTGTTATCAGCAGGTCATCAACATATAAAATAATTATTAGCATATCACCTTTGATTACCTTGAAGTAGAGATTGGAGTTGGCCTCATTCTTGGAAAATCCTAATCCCAAGATATAGCTGTCAATTCTTTCATACCAGACCCTGGGAGCCTGTTTAAGTCCATAGAGAGCTTTCTTTAGTTTGCATACATGTGAGTTAGGTTTATGTATCACAAAACCTTCAGGATGTTCCAAATAGACTTCCTCTTTAATGGTTCCATTCAGGAAGGTAGTTTTCACATCCATTTGATGGATCTTCCATCCTTTAGCTGCTGCAATGGCTAACACTACTCGCACTGATGTGTAACAGGCAACAGGTGCAAATTTTTCTTCATAATCAATTCCTTCCTTTTGAGAAAAACCTCTTGCCACAAAACGTGCTTTATGTTTTTCTATACTGCCATCATCAGCATGCTTAATTTTGAAGAGCCATTTGGAAGAGACAACAGATTTCTCTTTTGGCCTAGGCACTATATCCCACACATCATTCTTTAGAATAGACTGATATTCCTCTGTCATTGCATCCTTCCATGGTTGATGTCGGAAAGCTTCTGTAACATTGATAGGTTATGATTTTATGATGTTGTTCATTAGAGCACATAGCTAGAGAAACGTTTGGGTCTTTTACTCTCCCTGAACGTTCCTTTGGGTGTTGCATGATCCTCTGCTTCTTTGATCATTTTCCTGGCCCAAAGTGGTCTTTTTCTTCCATTGTCATTTGTATTCTCATTTGAAGTAGAAGGAAGTTCATGTGGCATTTCATCAGGATGCTCCCTCTAAATCTCAGGAGCAGGTTCCATTTCAGGTGCTCTAGGGGAATAGGTTTTTGTCTCACTAGAACTTCTTGCCCTCTTGAATGCAATGTCTTCTTCATAGATGACATCTCTGCTCAATTCAATTTGTTTCTACCCGGGTATGAATATCCTATAGGCTTTAGAGGTTTCACTATAACCCACAAATACTCCCTTCTTTCCAAAAGGTTCTAGTTTGAATCTCTTCTCTTTGGGCACATGTATATAGACAGGACAACCAAAAATCCTAAAATGACTAATGTCAGGTTTTATGCCGGTAAAGACTTCTTTAGGAGTTTTGTTATCAAGATGAGAATGAGGACATCTATTTTGGATATAGACAGCAATCCTAGAGGCTTCTGCCCAGAAAGAAGTTTCAATGTTTTGGTCAAGCAGCATTGCCTTAGCAGCTTGTACAATTCTTCTATTTTTTCTTTCAGCAACCCCATTTTGTTGAGGGTTGTAGGCAACTGTGAACTCCCTCTTAATTCCAGCACTCATGCAGAATTCCTTAAAAATCACAGAGGTGTATTCTTTCCCATTGTTTGTCCTTAAGGTTTTTATTTTCTTTCCAGAGAAGTTTTCAGTAAGGGCTTTGAACTCTTTGAACCTTTTAAGGATTTCTTTTGACTCTTTACACTTAAGGAAATAGATCCAGGTTTTCCTAGAGAAGTCATCTACAAATATGACATAGTATAGAAATCCTGCTTTAGAAGGTACAGACATGGGTCCACATAAATCAGAGTGAACCAATTCTAACACATTAAGGGTTTTACTCAGGCTATTATGAAAGGATCCCTTTGTATTCTTTCCTAGGGCGCAACCTTTACAAGTTCCCTCATGAGATGGTTTTAGCTTGGGTAAGCCTGTAACAAGTTTTTCCATAGAAGGTAGGGCACGTAAATGAAGGTGTCCTAATCTTCTATGCCAAATTTCATTTGTATCAACAATGTCAAGGGTAAGAGCTTGTTTAACCTCAGTGTATAGTTTGTAAAGGTACCCTTGACTTATGCCTATGGTTAGAGATTTCTTGATAGATGAGTTCTTAGGCCATACTAGAACTTTCCCATCCATAAATGTAACTCAGTAACCATTGTCTTCAAGGGCAGAAATGGATATACGATTTCTCTTTATTCCAGGTACAAATAAGACTCCAGTGAGTTGCAGAGAAACCCCAAATTTCAACTTGATGGAACACGTTCCAACCCCTTTTATAGGGTATGCAGAATCATCCCCGATGGTTACTTCTTCATCAGACTTTTCAGTCATAGAGTCCAAGTGTTCTCTGAACCCTGTGATGTGTCTGGAGGAACCACTATCAATTACCCAATTTTGAGTGTTGTCAAATACTTGACTAGAAAGGGCTGTATAGAACACAAAATTCTCAGATTCATGATCTGGGTTTGACTTTCCTACTTTGGCAAAGGATGCTTGTTGTTTAGTTCTATCAGGGCATTTCATTGCATAGTGGCCATACTGATCACATCTAAAGCATTGTACTTGAGAGATATCTTTCTTCTTATAAGATTCCTTTCCATTGGAACTTCTCTTTCTTTTAAAAGATCCTCTCTTGTAGGATTTTTTCTTACTCCTCTTATTAGGTGTTATGTGGAGAACATGAATGTCTTCATCTATGTGTTTCTGTTTATTCTCTTTTGTGGAAATTCTTGTTTCTTCTTAAGGCAATCAGTTTTTAGCTTGTCAAACTTAGGGAGTTTAGATCTCGCACTTATTCCTTGAACAAATGACTCCCATGAGTTTGGTAGGCCTCCTAGTGCAATTAGAGTTAACTCTTTGCTATCAATTTGATATCCAATTGTGGATAATTGATCCCTTAGTTCAATAATCCTCATGAAGTATGCATTAATGGAATCTCCTTTGTTTATTTGTGCATTGTTGATTTGCCTTTTTAATGCAAGAGTCCTGCAGGTGTTGTTAATCTCATAGGTACTCTCAAGAGATTTGTACATATGGTATGCAGTTTCATGTTTTGCTAAGATAGGCACTATATGATCCCTAACTGCATCTACTAGAATTTTCATGGCCTTTTCATTGTTTTCAACCCATTGAGTTTTCTCAGGTTCAGCCTCTGGTTCCTTTTTATTTTCTTTCACAAGTGAGTCTAGTTTATTCTCTCTAAGGATCATCATGATTCTAAATTTCCATGATGTGAAGTTGTCTGCTCCTGCAAGGCAATCTTCAAATCTGATCACACTTGACATTATGAAGAATGTGATGTGAATTCGATTTTAAAAAATACAAATTTTCTAGAGCAAATTGATTTTAGATTTGTTTTGGATTCACACAACTTGGCTCTGATACCATGTAAATGTAAACAAATCTTCAATCAAATTGGGAGACTAAGGGACTTATGAAAATTCTAAGTGTAAGAATACTACTCAAACTTCTATGTTCAAATTTTCAATTTCCAGATTTGAATTTCTTATTTTGAATGTGTCGATTGCAGAACATTATTCGATTTCTATATTTGCATATCAAAGAAGGATCCTCCATAAATAAGAGAGGAGACCCACCCCTAAGAGGCGCGTCTCATGAGAGGACGTGACACATCCACTCATGGGACGTGTCCCTTAGGGCGCGGCTTATGATAAAGTTGTTTATCATTGTTTAGTATAACTCATATATACCCTTCTACAAGGTGGCGGATGAGTAAGTAAATTTTGATTAATGAAATGTAGAATATAACATGATATATATAATTTGAATTTTATATGTATGCTCATAAATTCGATTAAATATTTTTCCAGAAATATTTCAATATAAATGATAAACTTTGATCAAGTCTGAATGACGATGATGCTTATAGCAATCATCATTCAACAAATAAGCCTGGTACGACACTTTTTTATTTTCCTCAGTCATTTCTTTCCCCAATTCAGGCTGACTTCTCTCTGGCCGCCACCACTAGTGTCAGGTTTGTATTTATCGCCTCTACTGTGGTAGGAAAATAGAGGTAAAGTTAGGAAGGATCTAACACGCGTTCATTTGAGGCATGTATCTTTCCTTGAACACCCATCCCTTCAACCGATGACTCTAGATTTTCCTTGAACACCCATCCCTTCAACCGATGACTGTGGATTTTACTTTTCCTTTGTAATGCATGTACAAGAAAATCTGTAAGGAGATCTATCATTTTTGGGGTCAAGTGGTGGTAGTTAATTCACCCTTCCGGTCGCCACATTATATTATTACACACGTTAGTCATTAGATGCTAGAAACCAACATAAATGCAACCATGTGGTTAGCAACAAAACGTCTTTAGATATCTGTGGTGAATCAGCAGACAAGATCTAAAGTCATAATGTCACCTTCACTTTTATCAACAAACAGTATGGGCTGGTAGAATAGTGGAGTTAACGCACTCAGGCCAAAGTCTTCATGTTATTATTAATTTTGAATGGTTGTCTACTATCGTGCTCTGAAGTTAGCGTCATCCATTTCATTATTACCATAACTGAGGTAAGATTGTAGATTGTATTCTTTTATGGCCATCAATTGAGTTGTTTCCCTAGCAATTACTACATACTCTTAGCATTTCTAACGCCCTTAATGTCTCCAACTATTTACGACATTGAAAAGACATCTTTGAGTAATTTATAATAACTTAGCAGTTGTAACTATCATACGTTATGCCTTCTGGGGATTGCAGTCCCTAGTTATCACTGTGGAAATTATAATGTGATATTTGGGGTCTTCGTGAAGAAATTAAATACTGATATATGTATAATAATGTAACCTTCCTGCATGAGAAAAGTATTGTAGATAAATAATATTCCTAAAAAGCCAGATTAAATAAGAAAAAAGGAAATGTGCCAATGTTTTCAAATGTCGATTGAACAATATTATAATCATCCGCAATGACATATTTCACTGCCTCACGCAATGATTTTAGATCATCACTTATGCCAGTATTTAAATAATTTATATTTTGGATCAATCCGACTGGGAGATTAAATGATATAAAACTATGTATCAAAATATATATTTAAGCATTAATGGTAATAATTGTATTAATCACATTCCTCGGATTATTGAGTTTGGCATAGGGGGTTATAGAATGTTATAGAAATTGAGAAATTAATAGCAACTATACTATCACTGCATTAGAGGGCTAGTAGATACTTTAAAAGAAGTGCTCACCATTGAAAATAGTCCTTTAAAAATAATCCGCCTCATTTAAATTTTCATTCTTATTTTGCTTTCCAAGAGATAACCCATTAAGGAAGGTTAAAGAAATTAATATAAGTTCAAAACCTAGCAAAAATCAATGGAGTAGTAGCAAATACTATCTCTAAAGGAAAATATGACCTTTATTTGGAAGCTATGTCATGAATAAGAAAATTTCACTAAATTTCACTAAAAGACATGTGTATGGGTGTTTTATGTTATCTATTTGAAAACCATAGTATAAACATCACCTTTTAATTTAAAAATACTCTAATGGAGTCTAACCTAAATACGTATACTTCTCCTTTAAGAAGTACTTATATTATATATAGATAATTCAAATAATAAATTTAAGATTAATTTAATTATATATATAATTCACTTATAAAGTTTATTTATTAAAGATATATAAATATAAAAGGAAAAGCAAACAAATAAATATATAATAATTAAACAAATGAATATAATAATAATAATTTGTTATGGCATTGTTATTCTTGCCACCAAGGTTCAAACCCCGTTGGTATTGTTGAATGGTTGTATCTGGTTCATAGCTCCGGTCAAAAGCGTTTACCCCTTGAATAAAAAAAAAAATTGTTATATTTTTTTAGAAAAAGATATATACTAGTATTTATATCCATCTTATTAGTAATATTAAGTGTATCGTAATAAATTTAATAATGAAAATAGTGGTAATATAATGTGTAGCACTAATACAAATGTTAAGTGGAGATTTGGTTAATAATCAATTCATTTTGAGTTTTGGGGTTGGCAATGAGAATTATAGTTCTCACGATATATACCTAACCATATTAATATCAAGGATGATGTTAGTGTTAATGTCACTTTGGTAATATATAATAATGTTGGTTAGCATCAATATCCATGATAGGTCTTAATCTTGCATAGAGGATTAATATGAAGCGTAGTTATACTTGGTATTATCACCCTAAATGTGGATGGAATTAGAAAACTATAGGTTGAGGCTATCGGGTGTCATTAGTGTTAACACAATTAATAATAATCCCTAGACAAAAAATATATATATATTGAGCACTTAAAGGGGATAAAAGGGTTGTTACTATTTATTGTAGAAAGAATATGGACATTATAAAAAAAAATGGCAATACTTCAATCAAAGGTAAAATTAACACCAAGTTCAATAATAAAATAAATGTCAGATCATAAATAATAGTGATAATCCTATAAATAACTACCTTAATATTAGTATGGTTATTAATACTAGCAATAGTGGAAAATGTTGCTAACAAAAGAAATATATGATTCAACATTCAACACATCAATAATAACAATTAATTATGTTAATCTTGCTTTGAGTGAATGATAATGTTAGAGAACTATATTAGAGTATTTCGGTTTTAGAGATCTTAAATTTTAATCTACGTAAATTATGATATAACTATATTAGCATCAACAACTCTATAAATAAAACTAGACCTGGTCATGACATCTTACACTTGAGGAAATGTGAAGGTTAAATTTATAAATTAAATAAAAAGTGCATCAGTTGTGATATTATAAGTATTACCATCTCACCAACACTTTTGGTAAGGATTTAATTCTTCAACCTATAATACTCGTCTATAGAAGGCAGTCATTGTGACCTTATAGCTAGTTGGTTTGTGTGAAGTTCCTCATTAATTATAAATTTATCTTTTAACGTTAGGCTTTCAAACTTGCAAAGGTAGTTGGTTGTGAGTGTGATGGGTTGCCAACTTATGTTTTAAAAAAAAAAAAACTGTGTCAAATTTTGGGCATTACATGAACATTGGAAAATGTGAAATAAAATTGGTGCACCACTTGTGAGAAAAAACCAAATCACTAACCCATGGCACATTTTGACGAGAAGAAATTCTTTATCAATCTTCATTTTTCATCGAACATCAATCCAAACAATCAATATCATTTGCATCTAATGTGTGCTTCAATGTCACATTGAATCATTCAAAACAACTTTTGTTCCAAATCATGCTTCAAAATCTTGATTAATCAAATCCAATCAATCACTCATCATCTCTAGATATCCATCCTAATCCTTGTGTTTCTTAACACTATCCTTGCATTGTTGTGTATCCTCAACAATGTTATCATCATCAATCTTGCATCATCTTGGGATATCCATTCTAAATCCTCGTGTTGCTTAACACTGTCCTTGCATTGTTGTGTATCCTCAATAATGTTATCATCATCAATCCATTGATCTGATCAATCAACCTTAGCTTGGTCTTCAAAAAAATCCCAAACAAAGCACTAATATCATATCCATATCCAAATTGTCAAAATCATGTGAAAAATCCAAAAACACCAAAACATATCAAAAATCCAAAAATACTTAAAAAATTAGAAAAATATCAAAAACATTGGAATCCGAACTACGTCGTCTCTGAGCTTAAACGTAGGCAAGGCTAATCTTTGATCAGCCCCCGAGACACAAAATTCCAAAAACATCCAAAATCACAGCAAAATCCAAAAACATTCATAAAATCTTAGAAAACCCCAAAACATCGCAAAATTTGAAAATCAAACCATTTGTAAAAATCTCAAAAAATACCAAAAACAGCCTCAAAACATTCCAAAAATATCAAAAACATCCAAATATTTGAAAAAATCCATCTGTCTCATCTCGCTTTCACTCAAAATAATCTCATCCATAATAAACTGATCGTCACCTTCATCCTTTCGAAACATAAACAAAAACAATCATAGCAATCAGCAAAAGCAAACTTCAAACGTAAAATCAAAATTGAAACAACTTTTAAACATAAAATCAAACTCTTGATCATTTTCAAACATGTCAATCAACCTTATATCAACAGCCTATCAATCAAATTATCAAACCATCATCATCCTATACAATGCATGTCCTAGGATATATCATTCTGACAATGGGCATCATTTTGGATATCATTTTGGATTCTTATCCTACCAAAAAAAATCCCTTTGGTTGAAGGTATGAAGAACATTGGCTTGTTTGCGTACTTGATCTTTTCTTTTGATTTATCTTATTGCACTCATTCCAAGGACCTCTCCATGATATCCGAATGAAGGATTTAGAGAGATAGGAATGGGGCAACAATCATTATCTTTTATCTACTGCGCTTGTTGGACGTTCTTGTAATATAACTTGGCGAATATTTACTTTGTTAGGTACATCCTAGCAAGGTTTTCATATGTCAAGTGTGAACAAGAATACTCCTATATGTTTGTCGAGTCAAAGTCCATCACACTAGGTACAACGCCATCCTGGTTCTTTATACCCTAATGCATCGTGCCTATGTGTGTTATCAAACATAAGGTAATTGGCCCTTTGAAAATCCCAACTCCTCGGCAAGTAATCATCATTGCACAATGAATATTATATCATATAGAAAGCATTAATCATACCACATGCATTCATCCCCATCATTGCATAATATAGATTAGTTATTCTAAACATTTCATAAACCATACATCTACCACCATACACACAATCAAAAAAGCATCATCATATCATATCATGTGCATCCATATCATCCATTACATATAAACATCATAATCATCTCATCATCAATTATGTAACTGTCATGGTACAAATTAGGATCAAGTGGGTGTAATATATCAAAATAGGCATGAGGCTAGCCATGGTTGATGACTGTCTACATCATCAAATCTATCTACATCAAATATTTGAGTTGAACTGATCTTGAACCTCTTTTTCGAGAGATCGACCCTCAAATCAAACCTCTTCGCTCAATCTTTCGAAGGTGCAGTATACCAGCGTAATTCTTTTCGCTAGGACAATAGTGGGGCATCCAAAAAATCAGAGAATTTTTGAACTTTTATCTTAGCAAGATTATTCTTTGAACCAACACAACAAGTGCATTGCTTCAAAGAGGGGGAAAATGTAGACATCGAAAATATACAGATTGATATCGCACACTCGATCCTGATCTACTAACATCACCTTATCCTGAATTATCTCTCTATCTAACCTTTTAATTAAATAAATCCCTTGATTTAATTAAATCATCATCTATGTGTAATTAGCTAGGTCATTTCATCTTCCTATCTTTATTTAGTTAAATAATCCATATTATTTGATTAAATCTCTAAAGTTCATCTAATTAAATTAAATAAATCAAACATTTATCTAATTTAATCTAACATCACCCCCTTTGGTTAAATAAATCAATAATATTTATTGAACTAGGTCTAAATCATTCTTTTCTCATTTTGAGTTATTTAAACCCACAAATCTAAATCAAATAGTCAAATCACCTAATCTCCTCTTAAATTAATCAAATCCTAATTAATTTAATCTTAATCACTCAAATCCTCTAGATTTTGCAACTTGCACATGAAAATCAATTTAATTGATTTATAAATCATCTATTTTCATTCAAAAAAGGCATCAAAGATGGAATATTCCTCAAATTTGAAATCTCCCCCAAAAGGACTTGTTCCTTCCAACAAGGCATTTACTCTCTCTTACATGTCCTTTGCCTTGAGCCAAGTGGCATTCAATGCATTTTTTCTTCCTCTTGCATGTCATTTCAACAAATTCAAAATTCAAAAATATGCATTTATTGGCACAATCATCAAAACTTGCACATCCTCTATCCACTCATAGGTTGACAAGTGGCATCTTGCCATTGGCTGAATGTTAGTCCCACATTGCTCTATTTTGGACATTCATCCATCTTGGCATTCTATAAATAAGAGGTTAATCTCCTCATTTCATCATCCACAATTTATGCAAAGTTACTATACTCAAATCTTTAGCCATTTTCATCAATACCATTGAGTCCTTAGCTAGGTTATGTAGGTTTTTAGCTTGGAGCACTCACCATTCTTCATCAAAGTGGATCACTCTTCATCAACACATCAATCTTGCATTATTTGGAGTTGGGAAAGGGCCAATTTTCACATCAAATTGGCACCAATTCCCCCATGGGATCATGAGTTTGCTAGTTTAATTAGGATTCAATCTCTTTTAATGTTATCTCATTGTGTTCTTCATTGCATTTTTTATTTGAACTTTGTAAATGGATTTCATGGGGAATCCTTATTCTTGCTTGCATTTCATCATCTAATATGTTTTTTCTTATTGTTTTGCAGGTACTAGGATTGGGGTTTACACAGGAACAAATAAAAAAGTAGAGTTCAGAGCATTATCCTTGGGTTTGTGCCTTTGTAGAGAGTTGGGTGTATCAAAGGTGGTTCTTGAGGGTGAGTCGATGTTGGTGATAAATGTGGTGTGGGCTAGCAAGGCCTTGAATTGGAAACTTCATGCATTGTTGGAGATTTCCCTAGAATCCATGAGGATCTTCTTGTATTTTTCAATCAACCACACTTATAGAAAGGCAACAAGGAAGCAGACATGCTAGCCAAATTGGGGGCAGACAGGGTGAACAGGAAACAAGTATCAATCTAAGGTTGGGTGAGTGTTGTTGATGCATTCTCCACAAGGATGGTTATCTCAAAATTGGAGGTTAGGGTGATCGAAGCATAAAATCCTCATCTAACCATTTGTAGTACAACGATTTAGGTCAATTCTTGGTAGCTAAGTTTCGCATTGTCATATTAATGTTGGTGTTGCTTTGGTTAAAAGAGACAGGGTTTTTCAATTGGAGGTCAAGGTGTATAGAGAAGTTCGCTTTCATCAAACTCATGATCATTGTGGCATGGGTCATCACATGGAGGTCTTTGCAATTGTTAGTAAAGCCTTCTTAGTGATGGCCCTTTTGGGGGTCATAAGTCTTCTTTCAGCCAAAGGTGGCAGATGTCCTTTCTTAGAATCACACTTATGGCTAATCCTTCTTATTTGATGCACGATAATGATGACTTGAACTAGCTCGATAGAAGCATAACTAAAACATGGAGAGGATACCACATTCGATATTATTTTGATTATTAATCAACACTTGTTAGTGGTGTAATTAAATAGGTTGGCATCGTGCATGTGAGAGGGCTTAAGGCCACTCTCATAAAATAGACGAGCACACGGATAATCACGTGTCGGGGGCTTATTAGTACACTTGAATGGGTTTTTTATTTTCATTACTCAAGCTTGGACATATCTAGCCTACCTATTCAAATGGTGGAGCAATCCAAATTTAGCATGTGTATGTTAGTTGATTGTGTTGTAAGTGGTGGTATAGATATACTTATTAGGCTGGTGAGTGATTAGAGGCAGATGACCTTCCTTGATGAGGTCTTAGAGCTTAGGCTAAAGAGAATTTTGTTACAGTCAAACTTATTGTTGATTGGCATGATTAAACTGATTCTAGGTCGATAATTTCTTTTGGAGGGGGAGCACTACAGGTTTGATATGAATATTTTGTCATGATTCATGGCAGCTCTTCTAGACCTACAATTTCTAAAGGAGGATGTGGCATGTAATGCCCCGTCATAATAACCTAAGGAATGTAGCAATTATGTATAAAAGTGAAATATTTTTTATTTTTTAAAGTAATAATATTAAGTTAATTAGTTGCATACATTCATTAAGTTACGCGACATTACACTACTTGAGTTTCCATAGACGACTTTAGTATTTTGTATTACATATATTTAATTAATCATAAACTTAAAAATAAACATTGCATATCATTTGAAAATTCCATTCAAGATAGTATAAAGTAACAAACTTGTTTCTTACATTGCATTTGATAAAATATTACAATACTCATTCATCTGATAAGGTAGATCAAATAATAGTTACAATTTACATTTACAAATGTTCACCTCATAAACAATTGAGGGATGTTTTACAATACAAGCTTTACAAGAATGCAACAAAGAAAGTACAACTATATCCAAGTGCGAGCTCTGCATCCATGAAGCTCTCGATGCCATGATCATAAATTGGGGACCCAACTGAGTAAGGTGCATGTTCCACCCAACCATGTGGTACCCGTAGGTCCACCCCCCGTGCTAGGAGATAGTAATATGGTTACCTAGACATAATCTACTAACCCTAGACACAAGTACATAGCTAACTGATGGTTACATTGCTTCCAGATTTTAAGACAATCGAATGTACTAAGTACACAAGGTAGACTATTATTTTAGGTGGAGTGTCATCACAATGTTGCAAAGGTTACCCTGGTGTTTCTTCCTAGGTTCCGGCCCCCAACTTGGGTTACCCTGGCAACCTCTTACGAAACCTGGCCACATTTGCTAACTATTGCGGAATCAAATATCTTTTAAGGTAACAAGATATTGATTTTCCATTCCAGGCCTTCTCATCTTATACTCATGACTATACTAGCTCAAGAGTCCATAAGTGAGGCATAAACATCTTGTTAAATATTTTAATCTAACTACTATGTTATTTAGTTATTACTGACTTACTAACTCTTTGTAAGTTACCCTGACACCACTTTGTGTGTCGGCCCTTACACAGAGCCACTCCCCTAAGCATAACAAAGGTATAGTAATTTTTCTTGACTAAGGTTTACAAAGTGTACAAACATACAACATATAATTTCAACACTATTCATAACGAATATCAATGTCTATGTTCACAAAAATCGGGTATCTAAACACCACGCTGACACCATGTACACAACCTTAGCCAACACATGAATTCAACTTAACAATCACAATCCCCACGTTATTCAATTCGTCTGGAAGACTTGTTCATTTAAGACTTTCCCAATTTTCCCAACAATAAAACAAGATTTAAAGCAAATTGAAAAAATATTAAAGAGTCTACATTAGGATATACTAAATCCAATTCAAACAATAATTTGGAGCACCAAAATTATACATCTAAGATCTAATTCATCTTCCATGCAAAACGAAAATCAGATCTACAATTTACCTAATTTTCATAACCAAATAATATAATAACAACAATATAAACTCCAGAATAACAACCTATTCAAAGCACAAATATCTTAATCATGATAATTATTAAAATATTTATATCTAATAAATTAACTCTTTTAGATATCTTATTTAAACATGATAACATTTCCAAATCTTTTAGCAATAAATAAATATATAATTATAAATAATATATATAATATATATTGTATTAATAATATACATTACATATATCATATATGTATATACATAATAAATATAAAATATATATATATATAATTCTTATTGCCAAAATTATTAATAAAAGAAAAGTTGAATTAAAATCCGTAGAATTTTGAAAAACTAAGGTTCGAAGTTAGGGCCTTGCCCTAACCCACGCTCTGTGGGTAGGGCTGCCTTCGCAGCCCGCCCCACAGGCTCGGCCGCGGCGGCTGAGCCGAGCGCTGCCCACAAGGGCGGCGCTGGGCTCGGCCCTCACCGCCGTGCCCCTACAGGGACGGCTGCGGGTAGCCCTACCATGGGCGCCGGCTCACAGAGAATTTAATATCTTTTTTTAAAACATATATGAATTTTCATAAAATAAAAATTGACGGCTATTTAAAATCGCGTACGGCGATTTCCGAGTTTGCTAAATACTGCAAATTTCAATATTCACAAACATTTATATATATACATTTGTATATGTATATATATAATTCCAATACATATACATATATAAATATATATATATATAACTGATAAATAACATTAAAGTTACAGTAACTGTGCAAATATTTTTAACAAAGTTTTCAACTGGTAATTGAGAAAACTAACATTCTGCACAAATTTTTCAGAGATTTAAAATTCAACAAATGAGAATTTCTTTTCTTTCACAACTAATTTTTTTCAAAATATATCCTACAGGAAACATATAACAAAATTTGACAGGAAACTTCTTTTAAAATTCTTCAAAGATCTTTCCTACTTCTTTGAGAATCTTCTACTGTTTAAACAATATTTTTACAAAATTCCCGAGAAGAACACAGGAAACAAAAAACTAATATTTTCTCAATCATTCTTTTTCAAAAGGAAACAAATTAAAACAAAGAAAAATACCTGTAACTTGAAAATTGCCTGTAGAAAAGAGAGCCTCTGCTGCCTGTAGCATACAATCCTCCAAATCTTCTCCAAAAAAACCCAAAATCCATAGGAAAGCTATAACCAAACACAAAGAACTTCCCACCAAAGGGATCTTCCACAAATATACAACCAAAACAGAGGAAGTAACAACTTCTTTAAAATTGATTTTTACATAGCAAAATTATTCTTTCAATTCCCGTGAAGAAAAATTGATAACCCCTCTGTGTTTCCTAGATCTCAGATAATATCCGTGAACAACCTCAACCATAAACAATAAATTCAACTCATACACATGTTGAGAAGTACAAAATATCTTTTAACAACTTCTCGGCAATCTTGCCTTTCAAGATTGCATGCAATTTATTTAAAATTTAAAATTTAAAATTTTCAAAATACAAAATTTATTTAATAATTAAAATGCCATTTCCAAATAACATTTAATTTTAAATAAAATCTATTCACACATAATTTCAAACAATTTTAATTTAATTAATTAATTTATTTAATTAAATAAATTTAATCTCTAAGATCAAATTATTTAACCAAACAAACTAATTAATTTATTAAATAACATGTAAAACCTTTTTAACATTTAAAAATTAATTTAAATAATAATAAATTAAAGCATAATAAACTAACATTAAAATTGACAATTTTTTTCTTTCAGACAATTAAATCCAAACAAAGAGAAACAAGACAACCAAGACTCAAACTAACTGACAATGTACTGTGACCGGGTTAAAGACTAGACTAGGATGAACCATGCTACTACCTCCCAATCAACATTTTCGTTGAGTCTTGACACGCTCAGACCTGAGTAACCAGGTGGAGTTGGTGTCATGTACCTACAATCCTGCAATCAAACCAATAACATGCATATTATATAATCCATTGTATAGGCACACCGTGCGGAGAAAATCACGGACATCACAGGGCACTCGCAAGCGAGTGATGTAATTTCGTTCTCCACACCAATACACGTCACATCAGACTAATGAATTAAATAACTGTTAGTCCATCATAAACATACATATAACAATAATCATATGAAGGAAAACATCTACGCTATATCAAAGCATGCCAGAAATCAAATATCGCAATACCATGTATCATCATGTCACAAAGTAAATCCACTGTCGCTCAAAATCAGCGATCAAAATATCCAAACCAAGTACCAAAGTCTAATAGTATGAAAACATGTAACCAGAAAACATAAGCATAAATGGAGGGGTACTACATGGCAGCAATGGTGTGAAAGTTGTTCAAACCTAATATTTTGGGTGGGTTGGAGGATGTGTTGGCTTCCGCCTCATTGGGCCTCAACATTCCCAAGTCCCCTAATTTGGAGTTTCTCTCTGTCATGAGTGAGGTTGTAAATTTCTACCCTTTTAATCTAGATATTAAAGACACATCATTGTTTAGGCATCAGGAGTGGGTTGCAATGGGGTTAAGCTTTATGAAGAAAATGCTTCACTCAAGCCTGTTCAAGACTTTGAGTGGTTTAGTGCTTTCATTAACTATGTCCAAGAGAACAGTGAAGAATAGTAAATCATCCTTGTAAGGTTTGCTTGTAATTACCTATGTTATGTCTTTGAAGTGTAGAATGTGATGCCCTAGGTGGCAGTTTTGTTTTTGTAGGGCTCTGGTTTTGGGGTGTACGTTGCTCTGCTATAGTAATGTGTAAATTTTGGCTTGTTCTATGTTTAAATGTTCTATAATCGACCTTGTCCAAGCCCTGCGTGCCTTGTGCTTGGTCTTTTAGCTAGGGAGGGGCAAAATATGTTAAACATGTTGTCTGTAAGAGGACTTGAGTCTAATTTTGATTAATATAAACTATCCCTACAAAGCAAAAAAATAATTATATATATTATTTATAATATAAATATATTATTAATGTTAATATATAACAATTCACTATTATGGTCAGCACCCTTGTTTTGTTGCTTTTTATTTCAAAAACAATTCACTATTATGGTAAAAATAATAGGTTATTAACAACTTAGTTATATAAATAAATTTAATAAAAAAATAAACACTTAGAAAAGGATATATTAAATTGTAATATAATATTATTTTATTCATAAATATAAGATTTAAAAAACATAAAATAAAAGGAGGGCTTCCACAACTGGAGGAGCACATTAAGCCTAGTATTTTGACAATAAATTGAATAAAAATTTTATTAGAGAGAAAAGCCATTGCCCATGTGTCCAACTAGCACACCTCGAGAGAGTTGGGAGAAATGCTATGAGAAAGGGAGTGCGCTATTGGCCAACCTAAAGCTTTGGTTAGGACTATGGTATTATTTATATAATAATAATAATAATAATAATAATAATAATAATAGATTATATTATTATCTATGTAGATTATATAGATTATTATTATTATACTACTTAAAATAGATTCTTATAATATATTAGTATAAAATATATAATATATGAATCCTAATGAAATATTTTATTTTAAATATATTTATTTATTATTTATTACATCATAATAATATGAATTCATTAATTATTTAATCAAAATGAAGGTGTTCGGGCTAAACATTTGTGGAGGGATTATCCTTTTGAAGTGATCAAACTACTACAAGATGATATTAAAACATTTCCCC
The DNA here is from genome assembly GCA_007258455.2 of Sequoia sempervirens. NCBI lineage: Eukaryota > Viridiplantae > Streptophyta > Pinopsida > Cupressales > Cupressaceae > Sequoia > Sequoia sempervirens. The sequence goes on from VDFB02268693.1 coordinate 111,663, forward strand.
TTGATTAGTAATCTTCTTGGTGGGTTGGTGTGCACTCTATCTAATCCGTCTGTGTGGTTGGGGTGCCCTTTCTCTGCCCTTTCAGTTGGTCTGAGCTATCATTGCTAGTTTGTGCATTGTTTTCTCAGAGTTTTTCTATTACGCAACCTTTGTTGCGTTTCTTCTTTTTATGGTTCTTCGACCTAAACCAAGTTTATATTAGCAAAAAAATATTATTTAATCAATATAATAATAATTAATTATTATTATTGATTAACAATATATTACTAGTGTTAATTATATAAATATTATATTATAAATTAATATATAAATAAATATTAATATAATAAATATTATTTATTATTTATTATATAAATATATTATTAATATTAATATGTAATAATTCACTATTATGGTGAAAATAACAAGTTATTAACAAAGTTAAATATAAATAATTTTATTGAAAAAAATAAACACTTGGAAAATGATATATTAGATTATAATATAATTACATCGAGAGGCATTTTATAATAGCATTTGATTTATGAGAGAAGCATGTACATAAAAAACACATGTACATAAAAACACGCCCATCAATATCGCTAGTAATTTAAAATCACAACCCTTCTAAATAGTTAAATAGTTTTTTTTTTAAATGATATTTATTTGTATCATTCATGAATAAAGGTAGTAGTGTGTTTATTATAAGAGAAGACGTGGAAGATGTTTCGACAAAAATATCCAGTGAAGATTGGATGAGGACAAACAGTTTTGAGAGTTGTGAAATTCATGTTACGACAGTTTCTTCAGACTTGTTCTCAGAGAAATTTGATTCTTTTCCAATGGGTGCAAATGGGTGGACAATAACTTTGGGATTCTTGCAACACAAATCTAGTGAAATTTTTGGGCACAATTGCAAGACTGGGAACGAAGGAATTCATGGAGGCTTTGTAGGTTGAGGTGGATGTAAGCATGATTGGGTAGTTTGGAGTGGGGTTTTACTCTACTGACCTATTGGCAGAGAAAGTAGTTGTGACTACAAAGTGCAATGATGACAAGCACTACATATGGGAATGATAGGTAGGGGGTCCTTCACTGTTACTAGGGATGTCAGTGGTGAGCCTCTTGGGAAAGGAACCAAGATTACTCTCTGGATGAAAGAGGACCAGGTGATATAATATGTCATATTCTTGGGGTTTTTAAAATAGATTCATTGAATTCCATAATGTTTTTGGCTTTAGCCTTGACAAGTATTTTGATCATGTAGATGGAATATCTTAAAGAGCATAGGCTCAAGGATTTGATCAAGAATCACTTGAAATTTATCAACTACCTAATCTATTGTAAGGTCTCACCTTGTGTGTAACCCATAAAACCCAAATTTTCTAAGGTGCAATATATATTTATTAATAGATAGATAGTACAAAATTGATAAATGTAGTCACTACGAGTAATATGTTGAGATATTAGGGACTATAAAGGTAAACCCTACAAAAATCATTCCTCTTTATCTATACACCAAGACATGGATGTGTTCAAGCAACAAAGAAGTTTAATAATGTATTAATGGATGTAAGGCCCAATGCTATGTGCAACAATTATTGCCCTTAACTCTTCCTTGTTAGGTCTTTTTATTATAGTTAGACAAGTTAAATTAGTGGATTATGTAATTTTGTTTTAATAAATATCTTGTGATGTAAGTCACGCATGGCTTCATGTGATGCATGCAAGTGATTTAGGGTAGATTGATATGGTAAACTACATGGTTATCTCAAATCAATAGGAAGTAGAAATAAATTACATATTTATGAATCAAAGAATTGGGTAAAATTGGGTACAATAGTAAAATGTTGTAAATTTAAATTATTCTTTTAGTGCATGAACTCAACTATAGAAAAGTGTAGCATCTATTATCTTATATTAGATGATTGTTTCTTGTATAGTGTTATTAAAAGTGTGTAGGCATCTATTATTTTTTTAAAAAGGATGGGGGAGTTTGAGTAGAATAGGTAAATGATAAAGGTAAGTTGGATCTAGATGCTTGAATTTTGAATAATAACTCTTAAGACATCATGCTTTGTATGAATTCAAATAATTATATTTTAATTATTTCAAAGGTTAGACTTGTAACTTTTCTAATGATGAGTAGCAAGGATTTTGCATTTGAACTTTTTTTAGATCAAGTAATGACAATCCTAATGTGTCAACCTGCTATGTTGAGGTATGTAAATTTTACTGTCCTAAAAATTTGTAAGTTAATTATGAATACATTACTTTTGTTAATTATTCCTTTTGGGGAACTGACATTGGTAAAAGTGTGCAGGTATGTAATTGGCCAATGGAAAGAATGAGAGGATCACCAAAACCCTTGCTAACCTAGTTCATGTCATGAAGTGATGTGATTATTCTTGTGAAGTCTCTAAGTTAAATGTTATTATTAAGTGTATGTAAAAATTCCCGAGTGTCTATAAAAATGGTAACCCAAGAGGAAGGTGTGGGGAAAATGTTTAGTGTCATAAATTATGGGTGGGTGTGCAAACCGTAAGAAAATTGTCAAGCCAATTTTGAAACATGTAAAAAGAGAAGTGGATTGTTTTATGTTATTTTATTTATTTATTTTTAACCCCCATTAAAAAGTGCTACGGTTAGGGTTCTTCAAGGGGGAGATTAAAAGGTGCGTTTTTGGAGTTTTTTGGGGAGGATGTTTTGAAAACATGGGAGAGGAATGGAAGGGAGAAAGAATGTTGAAATCACAGTCTCATGGTGGGCCAAATTTTTGGGAGGTAGGTACCCCTTTTGTACACCTTTCCTATGTATGTTGTAAGAACAAAGCGAGGAATGGGTGGAATTCCTTTAATGGAGGGTGAATTTTTTGTTGTCCTTGTGTTATACTCTTATGTCTTGTGCTACCATTTTAGTTTTGAATTTTAAGATTGTAATGTTGAACCATCTTCTTGGAACTAGATATCTACATGTTTTATTTAATGTGTGGGTGAGAAGAAATAGTTGTGTTTTCCCATGTATGTTAGTCTTTTTTATTTGGGGTTTTACATGATCCTCTTAGCTCAGGGGTATGGTGAGAGAAATAAGCTTGATGACCCATTAAGGAAGGGTGGAGAGCTTCTATTTCATTGGTTATGAATTGTAGGTCTTAAGTTACATCTGAAAACCCTACTTGAGTGCCATCTCTAGACCTTGTTTAGAATTTGTATTGTACTTAGCTTGGGGTTATTATCTTCTAGTAAAGAGAAAAAAATAGAGTACAGTCCTTTCTAAGGAAGGGAATTTGATAATATGACTATATGTGATTGACTGATTTTAGATTTTTAAACTGCCCTAGATAGAAAGTGAAATATACTATGTTGTATACAATCTCTAGAATTAAGTTAGTTGTGATACCATAGAATAGAGAGGGTGCATATATGGAATGAAATTTAGTATCATATGAAGAAAATGACCTTTCAATAATTCTCATTGTAAATCTTGATTAAATTCCTGCTCTAATTATTTAAATCCAGATGTACACCTATGAAATACAAATACTATTAGTATTACGAGGATTAGGAAAAATAAATAAATTACATCTTGTTAGCCAAAGAGGAGTAGTGTATATGGAAGGAGATTTTAGAGCTAGAAGTTATAAAAATTTAAATTTATTTAAAGGAAGTTGGTTAAGACATTTTTACTTAAACTATGTTTGAAGAATTATAACGCCTCGATAGAATCTGCATAACATTATGACCCCATTTAATAACTAATGAGGGAAACACCACTCAAACCTACAAAACACAGCAATAGATACCAACACAAAAGATGCAAAAAATAAATTAGCCCACTTTCAATTATTTTCAGAAAATGAAATTACAAATTCAAACTTACATGCTACAACCTCACAGGCTTGATTCATTACAACAAAATCAACTCAAAAAAAAAAAAAAAAACTATTATTCAAAGCCATGATCTGCACAAATGGAGCCACCTTCTACAATCCCCTCATATCCATTTTTTATTTTACCCAATAACTACCCTAGAATGTTCTAGAAAGTGCAACTTTCCCTTTTGTTTTGGTGCCAAAAGTCCCAGCGTTAGATTTTTTCCCTAGGAAATTTTTAATGAAATTCACTTTTTAGAGGGGCAACTTCGCGGGGTCACAACTTTTGATTCAGGTGTCTAATTTGATATTATTGCATATCATTGAAAAGCTCTTAAATAGATCTACAACGTGCAAAACAACCATAGGTCAGTTTGTCCACTCTTTGAGTTGTTTCGGGGCCTCTAAAGTTTATATTTGAATTTGAAGCTGCATTGGAGAAATTTATCGAGACAAAAACTTTAATTTCTCCCAAACCATTCAGGGTATTGAGGCAATTCTTTCATGATTGAAAATGTTTTTCAGTTATGCTCCTTTAGGTAATTTTTTAGGTCAATACAAGCCTATTTAGGCTGACTTACTAAAAATATTAAGTGACCATTTTTCATTATTTTTGACAGATGATTGTCTTATACCCCTTAAGTGCCATGATGGGACTCAAAACAACTAAAGAAAATAAAGAAAACAATTTTTTTGGGTGATGCAAGATTTTCCTACACCGTTGGATGCTCCTACATCAAACACCTAGGGTAATTTGAAAAGTGACCTTGTCACTTCTTAGGAGTTAGAGGGAAACCAAGATAGTTAACCTTAGCCTTAGAAAATCATGATGAATCTTTAATAGGCCTTCCTTTCCATTTAACCAAATATTCTCTATATTGCCTATTCCTTGTACTTTTGCCTGTTAGTTTTAGGATCAGAAATGTAAGCAATAAAAAATGTAACACAGTGAACAATGAACACAACAAGATACCTTGGGAAAACCCTCCTCGAGGGAGAAAAACCCAGCCAAAATATATCCCTTATATATTGAATGAAAAGAGCATAAATTTGCTTTACAACTTAACTAAACACAAGGCCGATTTGATGTAATGGATGATAGCACCTCTACTAGATGTGAATATACAAACAAATATGATTTCTCCTTGTTATCGATCTGCTTGAAGCAATATTATGATTTGCTACAAAAGTGCGAACTCCCTCTTGAAGTCCAAATTGTTTCTTGAAAAATATAATGATCAAATGAATGATCATTGCTTAGTATATATATAAATCAAAGGTGTCTTTTCATTAGAGTCGGCCTCTTTCACTTTTTCCTGTTCCTTTCCATTTAACCAAATATTCTCTATATTGCCTATTCCTTGTACTTCTACCTGTTAGTTTTAGGATCATAAATGTAAGCAATCAAAAATGCAACACAGTGAACAATGAACACAACAAGATACCTTGGGAAAACCCTCCTCGAGGGAGAAAAACCCAACCAAAATATATCCCTTATATATTGAATGAAAAGAGCAGAAATTTGCTTTACAACTTGGCTAAACACAAGGCCGATTTGATGTAATGGATGATAGCACCTCTCCTAGATGCGAATATACAAACACATATGATTTATCCTTGATATCGATATGCTTGAAGCAATATTATGATCTGCTACAAAAGTGTGAACTCCCTCTTGAAGTCCAAATTGTTTCTTGAAAAGTCTAATGATCAAATGAATGATCATTGCTTGGTATATATACAAATCAAAGGTTTCTTTTCATTAGAGTCAGCCTCTTTCACAAAACAAGGCGACTTTTCGTTTGATTCAACCCATAAAAAATAAATCAATATTTATAGCAAGTCCAACTTGCTTTTATTTATTCATCATTTATTATTTAAATTCGAGAGAAAGATATCTCCCGATGTTATAACATCAACACTCCCTCTTAGCTAGGGAGGTATCTTTCCAGATATCCATGTCATGGAGTCTCTCAACGTGATATCATCATGGAGTCACTCAACATGATATCCACCATGTATACTCCCATGTGTGGAAAGAAACATGTGCACAAGTGTCCATCACGAAGTCTCTCAATGTGATGTCATCATGGAGTCTCTCAACATGACGTCCACCATGGCTACTCCCATGTGTGGAAAAAACAAAAGTATAAAGGGTTCATCACGGAGTCTCTCAATGTGATGTCATCATGAAGTCTCTCAAAATGACATCTCATCTCAGTCTCAGAGATGAACAAGGGCCCGCACCTCATATTTCTTTGTCTCAGAGAAATATACACTACAAGGGCTTTCACCTTGTATTTCTCCATCTCAGAGAAATATACACTACAAGGGATTTCACCTCATATTTCTTTGTCTCAAAGAAATATACACTACAAGGGCTTTCACCTCATATTTCTCTGTCTTAGAAACTATACACTACAAGGGCTTTCACCTCATATTTCTCCATCTTAGAAAAATATACATTACACAAATCTCCATGATGAAGTGACTCCCTCTGAACCTCCGAGTACTTGCATCAACCTCTTGACCTCCTTGTCCAAGGTTTCCTTTGTTGGTTTTTCAAACTCCCTCTAAATATTATTTCCTCCTATTTGAAGAAACTAATTGACTTTAGAATAAGAAACCTTCTAAATTGACTTTAGAACTTGGCTCCTTTTGAGATGTCCCTATGTCAATTTTCATAGTAGAAACATGTTGATTAGACCTTAATTTGCAATCTTGAGCAAAGTGACCATACTTGTCACACCTATAACATTGAATGTGAGAGAGATCCTTCTTCTTCTTCAGTTCTAGGGTAGAATCTAGTTTTGTCTCTATTCCTCTTTCTTCCTCTGCCTCTTTCTCTAGAAGTATCTGTAGCAAGAACTTGATTTTCTACATCATGATAGTTTTGCCCAATTCCTCTTGTTGCCAACCTAGACTCTTCTTGAATACAATCAGCTCAAAGACGTCAAACTTGGGCAACTTAGATCTCCCAATGATGCTTTGAATAAAGGGTTCCCAAGATTGAGGAAGACCATGTAATTCCAACATATCAAGATTTTTTTTTGCAATTATATCCCCAATAGTGCTCAACTGATCTCTCAAATTAGCAATCTTCATAAAGAATGAGATGACTAAATTATCTTTAGCCATTTTTACATGGTGAAGTTATCTCAAAGCAAGGGCTCTGCTGGTGTTGTTGATCTCATACAATCCTTTTAGAGTATCAAACATTTCTTTAGTTGTCTTCAACTTGGAGATGATCAATACTAGGTGATCCATCACAGAGTCTATCATGATCTTTCTAGCCTTCATGCCATTTTTCTTCCACTAGATTTTCTCAGTATCGTCGGAAGGCTCGGGCATATCACTTTCCATAAAATCAAGAAGATCATTCTCCTCTAATGCAATGAGTACCTTGGGTTTCCAAGAGTTGAAGTATGTGGCTCCATCAATTCTATCTTCTACCTTGACATCGATCACCATCTTCTTTTTCCACACAAATTCACCTTCATATATCCACCCTAGATAAAAAAGTTGACTTAACTGCTTGACAAATCTAATCAAATATTTTCTTAGACCCGCTCTGATACCATGTTAGTTTTCGGATAAAAAATGTGAGCAATAAAAATGCAATATAGTGAACAATGAACACAACAAGATACCCTAGGAAAACCCTCCTCGAGGGAGAAAAACCTAGCCAAAATATATCCCTTATATATTGAATGAAAATAGCAGAAATCTACTTTACAACTTGGCCAAACACAAGGCTGATTTGATGTAATGGATGATAGCACCTCTCCTAGATGTGAATATACAAACACATATGATTTCTCCTTGATATCGATCTGCTTGAAGCAATATTATGATCTGTTACAAAAGTGTGAACTCACTCTTGAAGTGTGAATTGTTTCTTGAACAATAGAATGATCATTGTTTGGTATATATACAAATCAAAGGTGTCTTTTCAATAGAGTCGGCCTCTTTCACAAAACAAGGTGACTTTTTGTTTGAGTCGGCCCATAAAAAATAAATCAATATTTATAGCAAGTCTGACTTGCTTTTATTTATTCATCATTTATTATTTAAATTCAAGAGAAAGATATCTCTCACTACTATAACATCAACACTACCCACACGACTATCCAAGATTTCTTCTATCTACTTTTCTAAAGTAGGTGCTAGGATATTCCACTATGCTTCTATTATTTCTTCATCAATTTCTCCTTTATGGTATTTTGTTAAATCTAAAATGTTAAACACAAGTGAAATATGAATTTTATCAAGCAACTCTACCTCATATGCATTTCCCGAATTATGCTTCTTCAGGATCTTGCATGGTCCAAACTTCTTCATCTTTAACTTGTTGTATGTACCAACTGGAAACCTCTCCTTTCACAAATGAACCATAACCTCATCTCTTACCTAGAACTCTTTATACCTCCTTTTCTAATTTTCCTTAGCCTTATATTGTGAGTTCATCGTATTGATATGTTTCTTCACCTCTTCATGCAAATTCTTCAAGTGCTCAGCAAAATCTTTAGCCTCAACACTACTCTTCTCCCTCTTATCCATCTTCCTAAGTTCAAACATAGTTCTTGGACTACTCCCATACATAATCTGGAATGGTGATTTTCTAGTGCTCTTGTTGACAGAATTGTAAGAAAATCATGCATGTGGTATAATCAAATCCCATCCCTTGGGCTTATCTCCTACTAAGCATCTTAACAAGTTACCCAAACTCCTATTCACCACCTATGTTTTTCCATTAGTCTTTGGATGGTTTGGAGAACTAAGCTTCAAATTTTTCTTCAACTTCTTCCATAATGTCCTCTAGAAATAACCAACAAATTTGGTATCTTTGTCTAAAACTATACTCTTCAATGGACCATGTAGTCTCACCACCTCTTTAAAAAACAACTCTGCAATATGAACATCATCACTGGTCTTATGACATGGAATGAAATGTGCCATCTTTGAAAATCTATTCACCACCACAAATATGGAATCATGCCCTCTATGTCCTTGTCAAGCCAAGAACAAAATCCATGCTAATATCCTCCCATGGTCTCTCAAGTACAAGTAATGGTTGATACAATCTAGTATTTTGACTTGTTCCTTTTGCCATCTGACATACTCTACAACTTTTTACAAACTTCTTCAAATCTTGCTATAACTATGCCCAATTATAATTCTCACTAACTAGAGTAATGGTCTTATCTCAACTGAAATTTCCAACCAATCCTCCACTATGCTTCTCCTTAATTAGGTTCTCTCTCAAAGAACTCATTGGGATGCACATTTGGCTTCCTCTAAACAACATGCCATCTTGGATTAAGAAATCCAACCATCTTGTCATATCCAATGTAATAGGTTTCAAACAAGCCTTCCAAGCTTCTGCAAAGTCTGGATCTTTAGGATACAAACTCTTGATTTCATTGAACCCAACAACCTCTATATTCATCTCTATCAAAAAATTTTACCTTCTACTTAAGGCATCTGCAACTCTGTTAGACCTTGCACTCCTGTGCTTCAAAACAAAAGTATAACTCTGCAAAAACTCAACCCATTTTAAGTGCCTTTGATTTAACTTTCCTTGACTATTGAGATACTACAAAGCTTGGTAATCAGTATATAAAACAAATTCTTTTGGCAACAAATAATGTTTCCATTTCTTCAAAGCATGAAGTATAGCATAAAGCTCTTGATCATAGACATAATATTTCTTCTTAGCATCATTCAACTTCTCACTAAAATAGGTAACATGCTTACCTTCTTGACTCAAAATAGCTCCTATGGCAGTGCCACTAGCATCACAATCCACCTAAAATACCTTATTGAAATCTGGAAGTACCAAAACAGGTTGCTTTGTAACTTTCTTCTTCAACATATCAAAACTTTTGGCTACTCCTATAGTTCACTTAAACTCTTTTTTATCCCCTCTCATTGCTTCAGTTAGAAGTGCACAAATACAACTAAAATTCTTAATAAACATTTTGTAAAAGCTTGCTAGACATTGAAATGATGTTACCTCTGTAACACTCACCGGGGTAGGCCATTCAATGATAGCTCTCACTTTCTTTGGATCCATTTTAAGACCCTCTCTTAAGACAACAAATCCTAGATACACCAACTCTCTCTTCACAAAACTATATTTCTTCAAATTAATCAACAACTTCTCCTCCCTTAGCTTCTAAAAAACTCTTCGAATATGCATCAAGTTCTCCTCTAATATCTTACTGAAAATCAAAATATCATCCAAATAAAAAATAACAATTTTTCCTAAAAATTCTTTCAATACCTCATTCATAAATCACATAAATGTGCTCAATGCATTGGTTAGGCAATGACTATTCAGCCCCAGGAATGCACCGGGGCATGGATGGCTGCCCTATCCATGTTGCATGCCTCATCCATGCTACGGTCGGACGACAGTTTCTCAATTTTCTCGCCTCGCCTCAATTCTATGCAAAGTCTGCAGAGTTTAATTAAAAAGGTGATAGTTAAACCAGATGAAAGCAACACCATCCAACCACTATATAAATATTAAAACTTATATTATTAATTTAAACATTGTTCGCTGTTTGTGATGGCATTTAATAAAAAAAAATTATAACTTTTTAAATATAAAAATTTAACATTTAATTAAAAAGATAAAATTATATTTCAATTATATTTTTTGTTAAATATATATTTTACTTATTTTATTTCTTTCTGTAAAACTTTCAATATTTGACTATAATTTTAAAATTGTAAAAAATACTTAAAATATTAATCAAATTTAAAATTTTATTTTAATGTAAAATATATAAATATTTAGTGAAGACAATTATTTCTTTAATATTAAAATTTTAATATCTTTAATATAAATTAATAATAGAAATTTTGATAAAAATAATTTTTTATTTATAATTTTTAAATTTGAAACTTTTTTAATATAAAGTGAATATAAATTCTAATGTTTGTTTAATTTTTTTAGAATATTAAATTATAATATATAGTAACATATATATATATAGTATAATGACTTACTCCTCATAGAAAATGGAGGTTTACCATCAAATCATATCTAATTTAAAATAAATTATATGATTAATATAATTTTTTGGAGCTCTAAATATATTATAATGCTAAGGATAATACTAATTGAATCCTAAATCTTACCCCAAGTGGAAATTCTAATCCCTTGTATAATAATAAGTTAACCCTAATCCTCACTATAATAGTTAATAATTGATTATTATATTAATAAAAAAGCTTTAAATTATATATTAACTAACCCTAATAATAAGTTAAGTTTGTTATTAACATTTTATTCTTATATTAAGATATAATTATTAATATATATTAATATATTATAAAAATAATTATAAGGACAAATAAATTTTTAATATAAAATAATGTTATTCTTATATGATTATTATCCTAATTGAAGCATGTTTGTCATTGAACTTGAACCCAAAGCATAATTGAACTTTTGCAAACCCTAATTGTAATACTTTGAACATTTACAAATGCTAATTGTACCTCAAACCATATAAGTAAACTTAAAATTTGAAGAATATGAATGATTTTTTATTTTTGAAATGTTTTGAAGATATTTCATTTTTATTCATATTTTTTATTGAAAAATATTACTTAAATAAATCTATATAAAAAAACATCGAATGATATTTCATTGTAAAAATATCTTGAATATTTTTTAATTTTAAGTATATTAATTTAGAAACTTACTTTTATATGAAATAGTAAATTTAGAATATTTATTTTATACCTCTAACTTTTCACTTATTAGAATTTTGATTTTGATTTTTATAAATATTACAAACTCTATTTTACTTTTTTTATAATTTTAGAAATTCTAGCAATTTCACTTATTAAAATTTTATTTTATATCAACTATGACTTTGATTTCTATAAATATCATAAATAATATTTCTATGATTTTTTATCTATCTTATTACATAATCTATATAGGAAACCTGATATATATCAACTTGTTTGAATCCATTTTAGAAATTTGATTAATGTGTGTTTGTTGTAATGGATTCTTTATTTGCATAATAATATGATATCATTGGCTTATCTTCTAGGAATATACAACACTGCGACATGTTTATGATATTGAATATAACTAAGGAGAATGAATATTGTCTAAACATGAGGAAATTATATTGAATGAATAAGTATATAATTTACATCAGTTGTATTATAAGGCTTGTAGCCTATGATTTATCTTAGAACCCTAACCCTAACCCTACCCCTATTGAAATTCAATCTTAATTGAACCATATCCCTAATTGTAACTCTAACTGATTGAAGTTCAACCCAAATTAAACCTAAACACTAACCCTAACAATAATTCTAACTATAGTTGAACCCCAATCCTAACCTTAGTTGAACCCTGATCCTAATTGAATATGATCGGGCTAACCATTATTCTAATTGTATATCTTAATCCTAATTAAAGATGAACCCTAACCCTAACCCTAATTAAGTCCTAACTGAATCTTAACTCTTATAGTAATTGTAAGTCTAACCCTAATCCTAGTTGAATTCTAACCCCAATCCTAACCCTAACCCAAAACTTTAGCCGACAAACCTTACCCTAATTGAACATCACTCGAACCCTAAATCTAATTGAATCTTAACCCAAATTAGACCCTAGCCTAACATTAATTAACTCGCAGCCCTGAACCTGATCCTTACTCTTGCTCTAACCTAATCTTATCTTGGAAATCCTAACCCTAACCCTAATAGATATGTAACCTTAATTGAACATAAACCCTAACCTTAGGATCTATCTTAGAATCCTAACCCTAACCATAACCCTAATCTTGTTGAAATTCAACCTTAATTAAACTAAATCCCTAATCCCATCCCATTGAAGTTCAATCCTAATTGAGCGTAAACACTAACCCTAACCTTTATTCTAAATGCAACCCTAATTAAACCCTAAACTTAAGCCTAAATGAAACCTAAACCTAACATTACTTTAGCCCTAACTATAATTGAATATAATCCTAACCTTATTTGAACCCTAAACCTAATTGAATATAAATCATAACCATAACCATAATTAATTCCTAATTGAATCTTAACGGTTACCATAATTGTAACTCTAACTATAATCCTAATTGAATTCTAACCCCAACCCTAAGCCTAACCCCAAGCTTTATCTTAGAACCCTTACCCTAATTGAACATCAATTGAACCCTAACCCACCCTTTAATTGAATCTTAGCCCTAATTAAATCCTAACCCAAACACTAATTAATCATTTTAATTATAATTGAATCTTAATACTAACCTTAATTGAACCCTGATCCTAATTGAATCCTAACCCTAATTGAATTCTAATCCTAACTTAAACCTAACCCTAACTATAATTGAATTCTAACCTTAACTCTCATTCCAACTCTAACGATAATTGTAGCCTAATACTAACCTTGATTCCAATATCAAGATTAATTATAACTATTTTACTAATTGAAACCTAGACCTAACCATAATTCAAAAAATAAAATTACATTATATTTTATAAACTTATACATTAAATTTTAATATTTAAGCTATACTAAATATGTGATGTTCCATATTGATTATTATTTAAAAAAAAAGAAAAATATATAATCAATAAGTCATGCTCTTCAAATTGTATTCATTATATTTTGGATAATAGGTTTTGGTCAATATATTATATTATAATATTTTATAATTTATTTATTTAGTATTTTGGATAATAGAAACAATTTTGATTAATTTGATATTTTTTAAATTCATAATCAATTTTTTTATTTTTTTTAATCAAAATTTTTATTATTAATTTATATTAACGATATCAAAATTTAAATATTCAATTTAATCTAATAGAAACAATTTTTTGAAAATTTAAATATTTTTTATATTAAATATTTATATTTATGTATTTTACATTAAAATAAAATTTTAAATTTTAATAATATTTTAAGTATTTTTTACAATTTTAAAATTATAGGTAAATATTAAAAGTTTTAGAGAAAGAAATAAAATAAATATAATATATATTTAACAAAAATTAAAATTGAAATATAATCTTTATCTTTTTAATTAAATGTTAAATTTTTATATATTTAAAAAGTTTTAATTTTTTTATTAAATGTCATCACAAACGGCAACGACGTTTAAATTAATAATATAAAGTTTTAATATTTATATAGTGGCTCGATGGCGTTGATTTCATCTGATTTAACTACCTATCACCTTTTTAATTAAACTCTGCAGAGTTTGCACGGAATCTGATGGTGAGGCGAGAAAATCAAGGAACTGTCGGTCGATCATAGCATGGATGAGGCATGCAACATGGATAGGGCAGCCATCCATGCCCCGGTGCATTCCTAGGGCTAGATAGTCGTTGCCCATTGGTTAGCCCAAAAGGCATTACTAACCACTCGTACAATCCCTTCTTGGTTTCAAAGGTTGTCTTCCATTCATCTCCTTCTCTAATCCGGATCTGGTGATACTCGCTCTTCAAATATATCTTCTTAAATTACTTAGCTCCACTCAAACAATCCATAATGTAATTCATTATCGGCAAGGGAAATCTATACTTGATGGTGATCTTGTTGACGGCTCTAGAATCTATACACATCCGCCATTCCCCATCCTTCTTTGGTGCTAGTACTGTAGGTATTGCACATGGACTCAAACTCTTTTTGATCAATCCCTTCCGCAACAACTCTTGCACTTGTTTGTTCAACTCTTCACTCTCTACTAGAGTGATACAATGAGTTTCCTTACTCAGCAAACTGGCTCCAGGAATTAGGTCCATTTGATGACTAATCTTTCTTACTGGAGGCAAGCCTCTAGGTACGTTATCAAAAATAATAGCCTAAAACTCATTCAAAAAATCTGAAACCTCTATAGGTACCTCATTAGTATCTTCTTTATCAACTCTAGGGATCAATGAAAAACAAATATGCTCATGCCTCATACCTTCTAGAAACTTTCTTCCATCAATCAAACAAATTATTGCATTACTTCATACCTTTTCCTCTACCTCTTTCAAGAGCTTCAACTTATGAGGAACTCCATCCTTTGTCAAAGAATAGGTGTTGGCATGTCCATCATGTACTTCTCACCAATCAAACTACCATGGTCTACCTAACCACATATGACAAACATCCATAGGCATAATATCACATAATACCTCATCATGGTAATTTCCAATCTTGAACCTTACCAGACATTGTTCATTTACCAAAGCTTTATGGTCCTTCTACAACCAAGCAATCTGGTATGGATTCGGATGCCTTCTTCTCTCCAACTGCAACTAACTAACCATCTCTTCTAAAACAAGGTTATCAGTACTACCTCCATCAATAATAACATTGCAAACTTTACCTTCACACTTACATTTGGTGCAAAACATATTCTTCCTTTGAGTTGTCTTTTTCTCCTCATTCAACAAGGCTCTTCTAGTAACAAGAAACTCTCCTCTTTTTGCATCCTCAGAATGTGAAGACTCAACATCTTCATCTACATGTGCAACTCGTGCATTACCCTCACATCTTCTATTTGTCCTTCTTTGATGTTGAGGACACTCATATGCCCTATTCCCTTCTTCTCCACAATGGAAACAAGTTCCATGAAAGCTTCCTCTTCCTCTTTGGTCTCCATTATTCTGATCACAAGGATGATAGGTGTTATCTCCTTTCTAGTTTTGGCTACTATTGGATCCTTCGCCCTTCTTTTGATCTTCATTGCGACCTCCATATGACCGTCCACTAGTCTTTCCACCACGACCTCTTCCTCTTTGCTTGCTTTCAAACCTTCTGTTCAGCTTTTCTTCTACCTTCAAAGAAAATTGATATGCATCTTCAATGGTAAACATTATTACCAGACTTAGCTCTTCGTGAATGCTTGGCTTCAACCCATTTATGTAATGGTAAACTTTCTCCTTGTTGTTCTTAGAATGATTTGTTTTGATCAAGACTCGATAGAATTCTTTTGTATACTCCTTAATGGATTTTCTTGCTTGTTTCAACCAACAAATCCAACTCATAGTCCCTTGGAATGAACTGTCTCTTCAATTTTTCCACCATCCCATCTCATCTTGTTATTTTCTCTTTTCCTCTTCTATTTCTTTCCAACTGGACTTCTTTCTTGCTAGAATGGCCTTTCAATTTGGCCTTTGCAAATTTGACCCTATCTAAGTCTTCTATTTCCTCATACTCAAAATAATCTTCCATGTCATTGATCCAATCGATCAGCTCCTCTAGATTTAGCTTTCCATAAAAATTAGAAACTTTTACCTTCGGCCTCTTTCCAATCTTGGAAATGGCCCTAATCAATCTGACTTCTTCAAAATCCATTACATCTTGTGCTTCCTCTTTGAATGGCTCCTCATCTTCAGCCTCATCCTCACTTTCATCTCTTCTTCTGACATCAGCTCCTCTACGCATCTCCTCTTGCAACACTTGAACTTGTCTCTAGAGGGCTCTAAAACCCTCTTCTATCTCCCCAACATTTCTTCCACCAGGGTTTCTTCATGGAGGAATCTTTTCTCATTGACCCACAACCACAAGTCCCGGTGTAAACTGCCTCATGTTCGACGATTTGTCTACACACTCAAGAACTCCTGCTTTGATACCACTTGATGAGGGAAAAATTGCCCAAACCCACATAACACAACAATAAATGCCAACATAAAAGATGCAAAAAAAGAAATTAACCCACTTTCAATTATTTTTGGAAATGAAATTACAGATTCAAACTTGAATGCTATAGCCTCATAGGCTTGATTAATTACAACAAAATCAACTCAAAAACAAAAACTATTATTCAGAGCCACAATTTGCACTAATGGAGCCACCTTCTATAACCCCCTCAAATCCCCTTTTTATTTTACCCAATAACCACCCTAGAATGTTCTAAAAGTGTAACTTTCCCTTTTGTTTTGGTGCCAAAAGTCTTGACATTAGATTTCTATCCTAGGAAGAAATTTTAATGAAAATCACTTTTTAGATGAGCAACTTTGTGGGGTCATAACTTTTGATCTAGATGTCTAATTTGCTATTATTGCATATCATTGGAAAGCTCTTGAAAAGATCTACAACATGCAAATCAACCATAGGTTGGTTCGTCCACTTTTTGAGCTGTTTCGGGGCCTCTAAAGATTTATATTTGAATTTGAAGCTGCATTGGAGAAATTTCTCATTACAAACTTTAATTTCTCCCAAACTGTTCAGGGTATTGAGGCAGTTCTTTCATGATTGGAAATTTTTTTCAGCTCCACTCCTTCGAGTAAATTTTTAGGTTCATACGAGCTCATTTAGGCTAACTTACTAAAAATAATAAGTGACCATTTTTTTCTATTTTTGACATATGATTGTTTTATACCCCTTAAGTGCCATCATGGGACTCAAAACAACTAAAGAAAATAAAGAAAACATTTTTTTTTGGTGATGCAAGATTGCCCTACACTATTGGATGCTCCTACATCAGACACCCAGGGTAATTTGAAAAGTAACCCTATCACTTTTCAAGAGTTAGAGGCAAACCAAGATGGTTAAACTCATATTTAGAAAACCATGATATTACAGGCCTTCCTTTCCATTTAACTAGATATTCTTCATACTGCTTGTTCCTTATACTTCTTCCCACACGGCTATCCAAGATTTATTCTATCTCCTCCTTTTCTGGAGTAGGTGTTGGGATATTCTACTATGCTTCTATTATTTCTTCATCAATTTCTCCTTCATGGTATTCTATTAAATTTGAAATGTTAAACACAAGTGAAATATGAATTTCATCAGGCAACTCTACCTCATATACATTTCCTGAATCATGCTTCTTCAAGATCTTGCATGGTCCAAACTTCTTCATCTTTAACTTGTACATACCAACTGGAAACCTCTCCTTTCGCAAATGAACCATGACTTCATCTCCTACCTAGAACTCCTTATACCTCCTTTTCTGATCTTCCTTAACCTTATATTGTGAGTTCATCTTATTGATATGTTTCTTCACCACTTCATGCAAATTATTTAGGTGCTTAGCAAAATATTCATCCTCAACACTACTCTTCTCCCCCTTATCCATCTTTCTCAGTTCATACGCAGTTCTTGGACTACTCCCATACACAATCTGGGATGGCAATTTTCTATTGCTCCTATTGACAAAATTGTTGTAAGAAAATTTAGTCCGTGGTATAATCAAATCCCATCACTTGGGCTTATCTCCTACTAAGCATCTTAACAGGTTACCCAAACTCCTATTCACCACCTCTATTTGTCGATCAGTCTGTGGATGGTGTGTAGAACTAAAATTCAAATCTATATTCAACTTCTTCCATAATGTCTTCCAAAAATAACCAACAAATTTGGTATCTTTTTCTAAAACTATACTCTTTGGTAGACCATGTAGTCTCACCACCTCTCTAAAAAACAACTCTGCAATATGAACATCACTGGTCTTATGACATGAAATGAAATGTGCCATCTTTGAAAATCTATCTACCACCACAAATATGGAATCATGCCCTCTCGTGTCCTTGGCAAGACAAGAACAAAATCCATGCTAATATCCTCCCATGGCTTCTCAGGTACATGTAATGGTTGATACAATCTAGTATTTTGACTAGTTTCTTTCACCATCTAACATACTCTGCAACTTTGTACAAATTTCTTCACATCTTGTTGTAATTGTGACCAATTATAATTTTCACTAACCAGAGCAATGGTCTTATCTCGATTGAAATGTACAGCCAATCTTCCACTGTGCTTCTCCTTGATTAGGTTATCTCTCATAGACTCCTTGGAATGCACAGTTGGCTTCCTCTAAACAACATCCCATCTTGGATTAATAAATACAACCATCTTGTCCTATACAATGTAACATGTTCCAAACAATCCTTCCAAGCTTCTGCAAAGTCTGGATCTTCAGGATACAAACTTTTGAGTTTATTGAACCCAACAACCTCTATATTCATCTCTATCAACAAATTTTGCCTACTACTTAAGGCATATGCAACTCTATTTGACCTTTCACTCCTATGCTTCAAAACAAAAGTATATCTCTGTAAAAACTCAACCCATTTTAAGTTCCTTCAATTTAACTTTCCTTGACTATTGAGATATTACAAAGCTTGGCGATCAGTATATAAAACAAATTCTTTTGGAAACAAATAGTGTTTCCATTTCTTCAAAGCTTGAACTATAGCATAAAATTCTTGATCATAGACATAATATTTCTTCTTAGCATCATTCAAATTCTCACTAAAATAGGAAACATGTGTACCTTCTTGACTCAAAACAGCTCCTATGGCAGTGTCACTAGCATTACATTCTACCTAAAATACCTTATTGAAATATGGAAGTGCCAAAATAGGTTGCTTTGTAACTTTCTTCTTCAATATATCAAAAATTTTGGCTGCTCCTATAGTCCACTTAAACTCTTTTCTATCCCCTCTCATTGCTTCAGTTAGAGGTGCACAAATACTATTGAAGTTCTTATTTACTATCTGTAAAAGCTTGCTAGACCATGAAATGATCTTACCTCTGTAACACTCCTCGGGGTAGGTTATTCAATGATAGCTCTCACCTTCTCTAGATCCATTTTAAGACCCTCTACTAAGACAACAAATCCTAAATGCACCAACTCTTTCTTCACAAAACTACATTTCTTCAAATTAATCAATAGTTTCTCCTCCCTTAGCTTCTCAAAAACTCTTTGAATATGCATCAATTGCTCCTCCAATATTTTACTGAAAATTAAAATATCATCCAAATAAACAATAACAAATTTTCCTAAAAATTCTTTCAATACCTCATTCATAAGTTGCATAAATGTGCTTGGTGCATTGATTAGCCCAAAAGGCATTACTAACCACTCGTACAGGCCCTCCTTGGTTTTAAAGGTTGTCTTCCATTCATCTTCTTCTCTAATATGGATCTGGTGATACCCGTTCTTCAAATCTATCTTTGTCTTGTACTCAGCTCCACTCAAACAATCCATAATTTCATCCATTATCGAAAAGGGAAATATATACTTAATGGTGATCTTGGTTATGGCTCTATAATCTATAGACATTCGCCATTCCCCATTCTTCTTGGGTGCTAGTACTGTAGGTACTGCACATGGACTCAAACTCTGTTTGATCAATCCCTTTTGCAACAACTCTTGCACTTGTCTATTCAACTCTTCACTCTCTAGTGGAGTGATACGATGAGCTTCCTTATTCAGCAAACTAGCTCTAGGAATCAAGTCCATTTGATGACTAATCTTTCTTATTGGAGGCAAACCTTCAGGTACGTTATCAAAAATAATAGCCTGAAACTCATTCAACAAATCTGAAACCTCTACAGTTACCTCATTCGTATCTTCTTAATCAACTCTAGGGATCAATGCAAAACACATATGCTCTTGCCTCATACCTTCTAGGAAATTTCTTCAAGCAACCAAAAAAATTCTTGCATTACTACATACCTTTTCCTCTGCCTCTTTCAAGGGCTTCAACTTATGATGAACTCCATCATTTGTCAAAGAATAGGTGTTGGCATGTCCATCATGTATTGCTTGTCGATCAAACTACCATGGTTTGTCTAACAACATGTGACAAGCATCCATAGGCATAATATCACATAATACCTCATCATGGTAATTTCCAATCTTCAACCTTACCAGATATTGTTTATTTACCAAAGCTTTATGGTCCTTCTGCAACCAAGCAAGTCGGTATGGATTCAAATGCCTTCTTCTCTCTGACCGCAAATTACTAACCATCTCTTCTGAAACAAGGTTATCAGTACTACCTCCATTAATAATAACATTGCAAACTTTACCTTCACACTTACATCTGGTGTGAAATAAATTCTTCCTTTGAGTTAGCTCTTTCTCCTCATTCAGCAAGGCTCTTCTAGTAACAAGAACCTCTCCTTTTTCTACATCCTTAGAATGTGAAGACTCGGCATCTTCATATACATGTGCAACTTATGCATTATCCTCAGGTCTTCTATTTGTCCTTTAATGTTGTGGACACTTATATGCCCTATGCCCTTCTTCTCCACTCTAGAAACAGGTTCCACGAAAGCCTCCTCTCCCTAGTCCTCATCTAGATCTTCCTCCTCCTCTTTGGTTTCCATTATTTTGATCATGAGGATGATAGGTGTTATCTCCTTTTTGGTTTTGGCTGCTATTGGATCCTTCGCCCTTCTTTTGATCTTCATTTCGACATCCATATGACCGTCCACTAGTTTTTCCACCATGACCTCCACCTCTTTGCTTGCTTTCAAACCTTCTATTCAACTTTTCTTCTACCTTAAAAGCAAACCGATATGCATCTTCAATGGTAGATATTATTACCAGACTCAGCTCTTCTTGAATTCTCAACTTCAACCCATTTATGTAACAAGCAACTTTCTCCTTGTTGACCTCAAAATGACCTATTCTAATCAAGATTCAGTAGAATTCTTCTATATACTCCTTAACATATTTTTCTACTTGTTTCAACCCTTGCATCTGCTTCAACAAATCCAACTCATAGTCCTGAGGAATGAACTGTCTCTTCAATTTTTTCACCATTTGATCCCATCTTGTTATTTTATCTTTTCCTCTTCTATTTCTTTCCAACTGGACTTCTTTCCACCATATGCTAGCATGGTCTTTTAATTTGGCCTTTGCAAATTTGACCCTATCTAGGTCTTCTATTTCCTCATACTCAAAATAATCTTCCATGTCTTGATCCAATCAATCAGCTCCTCTAGATTTAGGTTTCCAAAAAAATTAGAAACCTTTATCTTCGGCCTCTTTCTAATCTTGGAAATAGCCCTAATCAATCTGACTTCTCCAAGATCCATTACATCTTGTGCTTCCTCTTCAAATGGCTCCACACCTTCAGCCTCATCCTCACTTTCATCTCTTCTTCTGACATCAGCTCCTCTATATAGCTCCTCCTGCAGCACTTGAACTTGTCTCTAGAGGGCTCTAAAACCTTCTTTTGTTACCCCAACATTTCTTCCACCACAGTTTCTTCATGGAGGCATCTTTTCTCACAAACGCATGACCACAATCCCTCATGTAAATTGTCTCACATTCGGCAATCTATCTACACACTCAAGAACTCCTACTCTAATACCACTTGATGAGGGCAACATTTCCCAAACCCACATAACACAACAATAGATACCAACATAAAAGATGCGAAATAGAAATTAAACCACTTTCAATTATTTTTATAAAATGAAATTATAGATTCAAACTTACATGCTATAGCCTCACAGGCTTGATTCATTACAACAAAATGAACTCAAAAAAAAAAAAACTATTATTCAGAGTCATTATCTGCACTAATGGAGCCACCTTCTATAACCCCCTCATATCCCTTTTTTATTTTACCAAATAACCTCCCTAGAATGTTCTAGAAAGTGCAACTTTCCCTTTTGTTTTGGTGCCAAAAGCCCCAGCATTAGATATTCTGCCTAGGAAGAAATTTTAATGAAATTCACTTTTTAGACGAGCAACTTTGCAGGGCCATAACTTTTGATTCGGGTGTCCAATTTGCTATTATTGTACATCATTGGAAAGCTCTCAAAGAGATCTACAACATGTGAATAGATCATAGGTCAATTCTTCCACTTTTTGAGTTGTTTTAGGGCCTCTAAAGTTTTATATTTGAATTTGAACCTGCATTAGAGAAATTTCTTAGGACAAAAACTTTAATTTCTCCCAAATCGTTCAAGGTATTGAGGTGATTATTTCGCGACCAAGAATGTTTTTTAGCTCTGCTCCTTTGAGTAAATTTTTAGGTCCATACTAGCCCATTAGGATGACTTACTAAAAATAGTATGTGACTATTTTTCGCTATTTTTGACTTTTGTTTGTCTTATACCCCTTAAGTGCCATCATGGGACTCAAAACAACTAAAGAAAATAAAGAAAAAAAAAATTTGGTGATGCAAGATTTCCCTACACTGTTGGATGCTCTTGCATCAATGACTTGAAGTTTGCATAAATCAAATGCTAAAATGATCTTGTTCCCTTGCATGAAAATGGGGTTTGATCAACACAAAATGAAGACTGTAAAATATGTATATAATCAAGATAAAAGAAAAAAGGGTGAAATAAACCTATCAAAGGATTAAAAAAATGGGGTGAAACCTTATATTGCTAACTCTGCAAGAGGGTGTGCTGAGAGGTTGTGGCCACTGAAGAGCAGCACCCTTGGGGTGTGGAACTATGGCAAGCATGGTCATTTGAGAGCAACGCCCCTAGGGGCATTGTGAACCCTTGCAGAACCAAACAAATATTGTTTAAAATAAAACCCTTTTTATTTTTCTGCAGAACCATTCGCCTAAACTCTTTAACGTGACTAGGGTGTGAATAATGGCCATGAGAGATTCCTCTAGCATCCTTTAGTATGCCAAGCATGGTTGCGGGCAAAAAAAATAACCTGCAACATTTCAATGCAAGAAGAAATAATATAATAAGCAGTAGAACGTAGAGTAAACCATGAAACAGACCAAACAATATATTTTTCAGGTTTGAGACACTCACCCATCACATGGAGAGAAATAAGGGTGTAGGAAAGTGGTGGTTTATCCCTGCTATAAAGCATCACCCTTGCCATAGACTTTCCCTAAAAGAAAAGAATAATAAATAATTTCATTACATGGGAATAGGATAAGAGGTTAGGGACCTCGCTAAAGATTTGTCTTAACATAGGAATATTAGTTTATTAATTTAATCATCATAAAAGAAAGTTGTAAATAAAAGAATAAATGAATATTCCAATTTCTATCAATTACAACATCTCGAATATTCTTTTAATAAATTACGTTGTTACAAATACATTATGCAGTATTGCATTTATAGTGATATTTTCATTATATATGTGTCAAAATAGATATGATCTAACAATAAATTTATTTGTGTAAATACTTACATTTTATGATAGTCTTAGCACGAAGAATTATTATAATAAATAAATAAAAAGAAGAGTATGGAGTACATGGAGTATTGCATTAAGCTTCATTTTGGAAGGCACATTATTTTCTTTCTAAGATGATTTGTAATCTATCTAATTTCAAACCTTGCTTTTGCTTATGTATGTCATTTGTGAGATCAAGTAAAAAAAATGCTATTTAGATAAAAATTATTAATTGGAATACAACTAGTAAATCTTATTACAAGCAATCATATCAGGAAAAAGGTAATTCAAGCAATAACCACCTCACCTTGAAACTCCTTTACATAGTATGAAGATTAGAAATAAGAATGTTGCAAACCAATCCCTTCATTGATGACCTTATGGTCTTTACTCCTAAATTTATGGAGTGGAACCTTTATAGATATAACTTCAACAATGTTCTTTAGGTTGACTAAAAGGAATGAAACGAGTTTGGAAGTTGACTAATGAAATTTATCCTAGTTGTCAATAATTATATGATTTCTTAGAAGCATGTTCAATTTCCATACCCTTGACCCACATTGACCTCCCAAATTGACCTATACCTAGAAGTCATAACGAACCTAATTGTAATATCAATTCTATGTAATTTTCTTTACCCTTAAGCCCATTTAGAAAATAGGTATGATGCAACCCATTGAGTCAAGGCACAAGCATAAAGGATTTTCCAGTTGATTATTTTTCTACCTTGCTAGAAATGGGAATTACTAATTGTAGTGATAATAAAGTTTTGTAGTAATACAAGTTCAGGAAAACGAATCTCCTGGCAATCCAACCTGTTGATGGGTGTTTTTTATGCACTTCTCAACACAGGAAGTGCGTAGGTGCACTACCTCTCTTGAAAGACAATCTTCCACAATCAGATTGTAGAACACTATCCCAAAGTCTCTAATGTCAAGTCTTGACAGTGCTTGGAATATCTTAGTTGATTTATGT
This sequence comes from Sequoia sempervirens, assembly GCA_007258455.2. Classification (NCBI taxonomy): domain Eukaryota; kingdom Viridiplantae; phylum Streptophyta; class Pinopsida; order Cupressales; family Cupressaceae; genus Sequoia; species Sequoia sempervirens. Next base: position 136,377 of record VDFB02268693.1, read on the forward strand.
GATTTGTTGGAATCACAAGGCGGACTTACAGATGAGTTACAAAGCATGGGAATTTGGGTTTGCAAATGTAGTTTCAAAGTGCTAAAAGTGAATGAACAATGGTTGTCCACTCAAAATAGTAAGCTGAAACTCATCAAGTTCATCTAATTTAACTTGATGGTGATGCTTTGGATCCTACTCTAACCAAGGATTAAAAGAAAATTCAAAAGGAGAAGGGTTAAGAAAGTTGTTCTAATCCTAAGCTATGCATGAATAGTGACAATGGTGGCTGTTAAAGTAGATAGGCTTCCTAAACTGAGTTTTGCTTGACCAAGAGAAACCTACAGCTACACAAAACCAGTGCAATCTTCTAAGGTCTATTGATTTTCAAATTACATATACACATCATGAACATGCAATTGAACTAGGTTGCAGCAATGAGAGAAAGAAGCCCATGCTAACTTTGCACAGTAGCTTATCATCAACAAGTGCTAAAAGTATGGGCTGGAAGCTCATCAAATACTATAACAGCAATCACCCTCACCACTTCCATTCAAGGAACTAACACCTAAACTAATAGGGAAGTTGAACCATGAATACATAAAGAGCAAACTCAAAAGGAACACCCATAAATCATGCAATGTTGCTTTCTATTGCTACAAAATGTCTTTACATCAGTTCTCCAACCCTTTACAAATGAGGGGAAAGCCCCTATTTATAGTCTTCCAAATCCCAGATGAATGGCTAGGATTAATTCACAATGAGTGGCCCAAATTTTATTTACATTAGGGTTTCACCTACCCCACAATATTCAGCAATTTAAAAAACATCTTTGTCTTTTCCCTGTTCTGTCCTTTAGTGACGGCACTGTAGTATTTTATCTTTTTTTGATTGCTCTTTTACTGTAGCTACTCCTTTGGGGGCTCTTCATTGATAACAAGGTTGTCCTCTTGCTTCCTTGAATCTGTATATTCCATGAATTTTAGAATGATTGGCTAGAGCTTGTCTACCTTAATGATCTCGTATCGCAACATCTGGTAGCTCCATTCTTTGGCATTATCTTCTAGCTTCTTCTAGTCCTCATCATATTTTGCACCCTGATCTCTGAATAGCTCTGATTAGTCGAAGGCACAGGCAAAAAAACTCATGAACTCCACTGTTATTTCACCGGACATCCCATCCTCCATCTTCTTCTGAAAGTAAGGTTTTATTTTCTCTGGATCCATCTACACTATGGGCATGTCATACTCCATCATCAGCTTGAGATACTGAGTGCATTCTGCCCTAACTTCCTTAACCCATTCGATGTCTAGATCCACCTTACTCATTATCTGCTCCAGCCTTTCTTTCCTGTTGTCAAAATCCCACCTCCACACATCCATTAGCCAGTGATCATCCCTTTTGAATGCAAGTTCCTCTTCCCATGCAGCCTTTGGTAATTGGAGGATGGCTTTGATCTTTAGAAAGGTGGAGTCGTATGTTGCAAGGAAGTCGGTGCAGAGCTTCCTCATGCTTTCCAAAGATTGTTGCAGATCTAAGAACTTGTTAGTTGTTCGAACAACCCAGCTAATTCCCATGTTCCCAATGTACAAGACCTAATAGAACCAGCTCTCTGTAGTCTTGTCCAAGTTCTTTCTTCTCTCCAACTTGTCAATTTGTTCTTTGGACAGCAGTTGGGGTGGAGCTTCAGACGTGGTAGGTAGGTCATCCATCGAAGACCATTGTTGGATGTAATCTGTCAAGGCGGCTACTTGTGCTTTGAGTTTGTCCTTTGAGACCTTGTCTTGCTTTATCAAGTGCACCACTGTAGCCACCGACTCCTCAAGATGCCCCACCTTCTACTCTCCAGTAGCGGTTCCTAGATCAATGGTGGAGATGTTGTAGCTTATTCCCTCCTGGCCCACCACTGGCATTGCTATCTGCATAGCTCGAGACCCAAAAGCATCCATTGTTACCTTGGATCTGATCTTAGGCTTCTTATCCTTTCTAGTTGTGATCTGCACTCGGGCTAAGATAGCCTCTAGTTTTGCTCTAGGGTCTTTTGGTGTGGGGGTTTTCTTTTCAAGCTGTCTTTCTAGCCATTCAAGCATAACATCCCTTCCTTTAGGTGATTCACAATCACCTACACCTTCCTTGGCTAAGACTTCGATTTTCTTATCTCCTAGGGTCCTTTCTTTCACTTTGGCAGTATCTCCTTCTTCATCGGAATCCTAGACGAACATAAGGCACTTAATAGGAGGCTTGGTAGATAATTGTTGCCGAGGACTTTCTTCCTTTTCCATTTCCTTCCCTTTATTTTCTTTAGTTTGCTCAACCTCATGCGTGTGCTCCTTGGGCTGCTCAATTTTGAGGCTCTTGACATCTTGAGCCTCACCCTCAGGCTTATCTTCTTGTTGTTTTCCTTCCCTAAGAGGTGACTCTTCTGCCTCTTCTTCAGTATCTTTCAGCTATCGGGCCATCTCTTCTTCAAGATTGTCATCGAAGGTTTGCACGATGACCTTACCATCGGCATCCTCCTCCTCATCTCTGCTCTCTGAGGAGCCTATCCCTTCCTCCTTGTAGGCCACCCTGTTGATTGTTCGATGTTCATACTCCAGATATTCATGGTATTCATCGGCCTCCTCTTCCAATGGCTTTGAGGCTTCTTTATCTCGCCTCTCCCACTCCTCAGAGATTAACATGGTGGCCTTCATAGTCGGTGGCCCTGTCGGAGGTTGCAAAGTATTAGCAGTAGCGAGGACCTATGCTAGGGTTGCTTGAAGAGTGGGATCCATAAGGATCTGGGAGAGCTTGGAGGGGACATTCTGCATATGTTTCGAGAAGGCCTCAGGCAAGGTGGAAGTGGGCATTGGTGCAACCACTGCAACTAATGGGAGTGATGTAGTGGGTGACATTGCAGTAGAGGAAGGAGGAGTAGTCACGTTGGAGGAAGAGTCAATTACTATCACAGTCTTGGTCGGAGGTGAAGGGGCAAGATGCACAGAGATGTCCACTTCCGACGGGGATGTGGCGATCATGGCTAGAGAGGTAGATGATGGGGCAGTCAAAACAGGGAGAGCCAAAAGAGTTTTTAATTGATCTATACCTTTTGCTTCTACCTCTTGGATTATGGGCTGCTCCACCATGCCTCTGTTTGCTTGAGTCTTTTAGAGGGTGAGCCCCCTAGATCCTTCCTTGTATAAACTTTGGGATCAAGAGACTGCTCTGTTTCTGTCTCTTTCCTCTTCTTGGATCTGGTGAGTGGAGGAGACTTGGATGTCCCACTCGTTGAAGTAGTGGTAACGGCATCCTCTGTGGCACTTGGCTCACTTTTGAGCCCTTCATATGTCAGGACCACCCCTTGTTGTTTTAGTCGAGCCACTTGTCCATCCACCCACTCTTTGGTACAGGCCAAGACCGGCTTGGTTATAATGCCGAGGTCATCGACCTCCTGCTCATCCTAGTCTACTATTGGCAACAAAAAATTGGCAACTATAGGATATCTAGGGTCCATCACGGTGCTTTCGTCCTCTTCGACTTGATCTGGTATGGGAAATGGTTTCACCTTTCTTATGAAATATGTAGTCATTTGCATATAGTGCCTTGCACGCACTTCCTTATCATCCTGACAATCTTCCCAGAAGTCCTCGATATGATGTAGATGGGCGAATCCTGACCCTAGTGCCTTTCTTACATGCCCACATGGGTCCATTTGCGGGAGAGCAGTGTGTAGGTAAAAATGATAATCTTTTAGTTCTTTCTCAGAGTTCCCAGCGCACAGGGAAGTTTGTAGTTTATACATTCCTTGGCCGAGCGTTAAGGGATAGGAGATCCCTACCAAGTGTTTGCCAATGAGGACCAACTATATGTGCTGGAGCTGCCGGGAAAGTTCCAATAGGATGATCTAGTCATTAGGGTACCTAGGCAGTCTATTCGTTCTCTCAGTGAAACCCTAGGCACGAATGTAGGTAAACTTAGGGAATTGAATAAAAAGGAAGGTGTACTGCTTCAAGAAGGCCTGAGCACTGTGGGAGACCCTTCTCTCAAAATCCCCTGCAATCATCCTAATGATATGGCCAATGAAGGCGTTGTTGACCCTGCAATAGTCCCTCTTGAAATTTTGGTACTAGAGCTAAGGGTACCTGTCATAGGCTTTCAATTTTAAACCTTGCTCTTCATCGGGTGCCACAAACAACTCATTGTACTGTCTCTGGTCTACCAAGGAGTAGACGAGATATGAAGTCATGTAGAACCTAGAACTCTTCTTCACATTGATGAACTGCTCATGGAAGCAGTCACTTATTATACCTCCCCAATAGAATGAGGACTTTGTGGTGACGTCCTCATTCCCATGGAGGATCTATTCAATGAAGTACACCATCCATTCCTAAAAGAAGGCAGCAGTAGGAAGACCCATCACCCTGCTTAGCATCATGACCAAGTCATGGTAATCTTCATGGAAATCACTGCGGAAGAGTTCATGAGGAACCTTCGCAGCGCTGCCCCATTTTTCTTTAAGCCAATGCTGATTTATTAACTTCTTGTAGCCCGTCGGGTTGTCATCCCATGCTGCCTTGCATTCCTCTATGGTAGGTGTTTCCATTTCTTGAAAAGTAGGGATGTGGAAAATATTTGTGATTCCCTCAGCTGACATGTCTGCAAGAATATTACCATCCTTGTCAATTATGGTCCTTGTCTCAGTTTGATAAGCCTGCCGACAAGCCATGACTAGCTCAGGGGCAATGAGAGACGGAGGAAAGCCCGCAACTTTTGCGATTCCACTTTTCCTAATTAGCCTAGTCTTCTTGGTTGTCAGGTTGATTCTGACCCTTTGTGTAAACTCATAGATATCAACCTGGCCAATATTGGTATCCATTATTTCTTTCCAGCCTGTGGTGATTTTTTATCGTAGAGGTTCACCTTGGAACTAGAACTTCATCTTGTCTTTATCCTCCTTTCCACAAGGAGTCTTTCCTGAATTCTTTGCTTTGTCCGCTGTCCCCTACAAGGGTCCTGCACCTAATTCCATATATCCTGCGGGAAAAGGCATAGTCAGTATAGCCAATCATAAAAGCTTTGATGTTAGTTAAAATCCCATGGACGAGGTCAAATTTAAACAATTTATCATTCATAAAATGATACTTCTACTTCCAGATGTTATTAGTCTTTTAATTGAGGGCTTTTGGACAACTCGGGCCCTGAGGCCTGGACTTCCCTGGCAGGAATGTTGTTTTGAAAGGGAAAATGGGTAGAGTGATCCGGGGGACTTCTCCTGACCGAATTTTGATGGTTCAAAAGGCTCGTAAGGAAGAGGGCCTAATTTGAGCACATGGGTCGAGATCAAATTTCAAATTTGAGGTTGTTTGGATCATTTTAGGAGCATCCAGAGGTACAAGGCTGGAAAGCCGTCCAGAATTGGTTGTTTGAAATGGCCAGGCAGAAACGGAGTTTTGGGGATGGAACTATGGGGTCCGGGGCCCAAAGGGTCCAAGGGCGGCCGGTATTTTTCAATTATTAAAGCACTCAAGCCTGAGGGGCCAAGAAGCCATTGTGCTTTCGCCATTCAGAACGGTGATCGTCAAACAGAAGTCTGGAGGGGGCCGCCCGATGGACCGGACCGACACTTAGGTTGGGCATTTTGATTTTCTTCGTCAAGTTTTCATGGCGAGTAGGAAGGCGGAGCCCGGAGGCCAAAAGGAGCAAGGTGGCAGCCATTTGAAATTTATCTTGTGCACAGACGGCCAAGGGGACCTCGGGGCCCAGAGGACAAAGTTCCAGGGAAGGTTTGATGTTAGGAACGGCGAAGTCCAAACGGAGTTTCGGAGGGTGAGGCCCGGCAAAGGCGAGGATGCTGAGGTTCGATGGTTTGCAACCCTTGCAGAAAAAGGTTGCCTGGGAGCCAGGAGGTGGGAAGGCGGCAACGAATTGCCATTCAAAATGGCGAAGCTCCTGCGGAAGTTTGCGAATGGATGTCTGCGAATCGGGACCGGCGGGGTGCCAGAAGGTGGGTTTCAGCGCAGGAACAGACAAAAAATAAGGTCCGGGGTCTGGGAGGTGGGAGGATGTGGTTCCTTCGCCGTTCGAGAATGGCGGGAACTTGGTGGAATCCTGGATGCAAAATTTTAGGGGCGCGGGCCCGGAGGATGGAATGGAGGTCAATTTTTTAGACTTTAACTTTGTGATGTCGAACGGCGAACCGCAGGCGGAAACCCGATGATTTGGGCCCAGGGGAGGGGAATGCCCTTGCGTGAAGAATGGTCGCACGTGGGTAAAGTTCTATATCGATCCTATGGGGTGCAGAGGAGGTTTCTTGAAGATTCTAAAATATGGGTTTTGTGCATTGCCTTATGTTTTATCTTTTAATTATAATTTTAACGTGGGTTGTTCATCACTTTAGGTTTTAAAATCATGAAAAACTCTCGGGAGGGAAAACGGTAAACCTACCTCGGACACTCGATGCAGCAAGGCATGAAATCCACTAACGATCATCAAGTGACGGCAACGGGTGTGAGGGCGACAATCGATGAAGACAGTGATCCTCTCTAGCAAGCACTTTGATCTCTCTTTGCAACCCTGACAAGCAAAAATGACAGGTTGGGAAAGATATTTATACTCCCACCACCATTAATGGCTTCATTAAATGCAAGTACGGCAAACCATATGGTTGGTGGATTTGAATTCGTGGACGATGGTGGGAGGTCCAGGGTCTGAGGGTCGGAATTTCGCAAGGCAGCTGTTTAAGATTCATTTCGCAAACTGACGGCCGAGGGGACCTCGGGGCCTGGAAGATGGAGTTCAGCCACAGATTCTCCATTTGGATATTTAGCTTGGAAACAACCGGTAGTGAAGGGAAACCCAGGGCTCGGGGAGGCGGAGTTCCATCAGTGATTTACCATTGGGAATGGCGAAGTCCGTGGGTAAACTCGGGAGCAGAAGTCCGGAGGGTTGGGCCCGGCAGATTCAAAAGCAGCCAAGAAATTTTTACAATTTTCACCAGACGGAGAACAGGGAGCCGGGTCCCAAGGCCCGGGGAGGAAAAAGCCTCCCGCCATTCAGAACGGCGAAGTCAATGGGGAAACCCAGAGGGGCGGGCCTAGAGGGTCCAAGGCCGCCAGTAGAGGCAAACTGCCAAGGAGACTCTGCAAGGCACCAAGACTTGACAAAATTGAAGGGGGCAAAACACGGTCAACTTAAGATGAGACCTCGGAGGTGTGTTGACCACCCAGGACACCAAAATAGGGGCATGCAAAATGAGGCAGCAACAAAAATGACATGGCAAGGAGGAAGAAAAAAGAGGGTCCTCGTCCCAAACGGGGCGTGTGTGTTGAGGGCACAACACAACCTTGCATGCTACTCAAAGAACTTCGTTGTTTGTAGCGCTTTTATCACACTACAATGCTTCCCTAATTTGATCTAATAGTAGTGTCACATGAACCTAAATGGAATAACGTTGGACTTTGAATCAATCAGACTTATTTTTTAACATGTCACCAACCAACCTTATAAATTAGATGTAGGGAATCTTTCTCTTGGTATGCTAGAATGTGGTGTGAACCCTGGGAGGGGCGAGTCCTTGTCTTTAGGATATATAATAGTTAGTGGCACTGTGTCTCGACTCAAATTGTGGACTAAGGAGAAGATGCCTATGGGTGGGAATAAGTAAATATCTCATGATGGACATTGAGAATTCTCTATGATTTAGTTCAAAAGAACAATATGTACTTGCAGGATAACTATCATCATTTGATCTAAAGAAGTTGCATAACTTAATATCTACCATAAAGGAACTATCATGATTTAGCATTAATGTATAGCATTTAGGTCTCAACTCTCCTAATAGAAGCGAGATAATTCCTTTTTGTATTTCAAGTTAAGGACTTACACAAGTGACTCAGTCAAACCTTGACAAGTTGTTAACGTAGATAGTTGCAAGTCCCACCTAATAAGGGTACAAGTGCTTAATTAAGGGTTCAAGGAAATTAATAAGGTTTCCAAAACATGAAATATTGGGCACAACATAAAGATTCAAGTACCTAGGGTAATAATTTAGTTGGTCGAAATCACTAATATAAAGCTACCTCCTTATGACAATAACAATATTTTAAAATCAAACAACTATTGAACCCAAGTGGTGAGATTTGTCTAATGGAACATATAATTAATTAAATCATATGACTATATAATAAAATACCCTAGTGGTTGTGTTATGATTTGGGGGTTGCATCACTTGCATGTGGAGGAAAGATAGTTGCAAACCCATGTTTTAAAAAAAAAGTTGTAGTGTTTGTGGTTGTCCCACATTAAAAATGTGGGCATGACATCTATTAAGAAGGAAGAAGAAAAATGTGCTGCAAATGCTAGTCAAAGTGTTACAAGTACCAAACATGATCTTGTAGAAAAACCTGATTTAGACACTTTCTCATAGAAGGGGAAAATATCCATTAAAGAGACTGAAATTGATGTTGATTCATCCTTGGAAGGTAAATGGAATGGCATTGTTGTTGATTTTGGTCCAAACAGTGCATCAAATTGCATTGTACCAATAAATGTGAAGCTAAACTCTATAGAGGTTGAGCTACAAGTGATCTACAGGTTATATGTATGTTTAACTTTTCTTTTCTTTTCTTTTCCAAGATTGGATTAGGATTGTTGTATTCATTAATTTTTTTGATATTAGAAATTTTATTCTATTCAGAAAAAGTTGATTTAGAGGTAAGATTAATGTTAGGATGTTTTCTTTCCGATGAATTCCTAGAGAATATTTTTTGAGACCATCATGAATATTTTTAGCTAAGATTGATGCATGGATTGAAGTGAATTTATCATTTTTATTTTAGAAAATACTTTGTCAAGATACTAACAATGTATGTAGAGAATCAATGAAATGATTATAGAAACACCAAATATTCTGGAAATGTAAATCTAAAACTAAGCCTTAAAACTAAGAAAGAAACATTCAAGGTACATGTAGAAGAAGAGAGTAACATGCTTTGAAAGATGAGAATAGTAGAAGAAACAAGATTCATCACTACCTCAGTTGACCATAAAATTTAGGTCTTGTGTCAGAGATTGGTTTTAAAGATATGCTATTAACTACAGTTTTAGGTGTATATTTTATATGCAAGTGAATTGACCTAGGTTTTACAAATATACATTGGTCGCATCATTTAGCTTTAAAGTGTTATCCCTACCCTATTATAATTAAAAAAATTATTTAAATTCAGATATCATTAGAAGCAATCTTCTAAACAATTAAATATATCTTGATGGTTCATACAGATCAATTTGGGGGGAAGGTTGCTAAAATTCATGTCATGATGTTATCTTTAGTCAAGATGGTCAGTGGTAAGCTTGAGCGTGAATCCCAACCAAGAGCGATGTTGAATCCACTATCAAACTTGCTTCATTGCCCAAAATGGGGATTTTTCTGAGGCGACCTATAAACCATTTAGTGTTAGGGAAGTGGTGAGGAAGTGGCCCAGTGTTGTGGACATGGACATGAGATATAGTATCGAGAGGAATACATTTTATCAACTTATGTCCAATGCAATTCCTTCAAGGTGGGAGGAGGAGAATAAAGGGGAAGAGCAGTAATTGGCTTTTATGGTGCTCCCTTGGAGGGATCAAATGCACATGGTTTTTTTGTTCATAGACGGTAGGGCTTCAAAAAGGGGATTTACTTCTTAGTGTGGAATTATGATCAGTTTAATGATCTTAAAAGTGCTATGAAGCCAGAATTTGAGTGTGAGAAACTAGACAATTGTCCATTTGGTTTACTACTTGACAAGCTTGTAGCTAGTGATTTCCATGAGCTTTCAAAATGTATTTCATGTCATCAGGTTCATGCATATTCATCTATGGTATCAAATTTAAAAGAAGCAATCCATGTTCATTTAAAAACTTTATTTATTTGCTATGTAGGCTCTCTATTAGGTCTTCAAAACACAAGTTCTAGATGGGTGATCCCATAATAGTGGGTTACAATTACGTTGAGGAGGGAAAATGCATTTTGGGTGGGAAAAAACTTTAGGGGGGTTTGTTAGAAGGTGGGTTTGCCACAACCCCTTAAAGGTTTCAATAAAGGGGGAGTTCTAGCAAACCACCCATTAATGGATTTTTCTTTTTTAATGTTGCTTAAAGGGGGGTTCGCTAGAAGGGGGGGTTTAGCGACCCCTCCCCCCTTCTAGTGAAGGGGGGTTTGCTAGAACCCCCTTTTTTTGCCCTTCTCCCCCTCTAACAATTTTTTATAGAATTTTGTGTTTCCAGGCTCAGGTTGAGGATGAAAATGGAAGAAACTTCATAGACCCAACTAGATGATGGTAGTCCTTGGAACGACCTATCCATCAAGTATAATTTTAATATATTTTGGTTTTATTATATATTTTTTTTAGTTTAATTAAACATAGGTTTTTCACCGAAAATCAAACTCTCTATTTTGCACACGTGGAAAAATAGTATATTCTCAAAAAAAAAAAATTGAAAAATATCTATGCACTAGATATTGATGTCCTTGATCCAACAAAAAAAATTGAATTTCGATACATACAAAAAAAGTTATGTGTTAGCAAGTAAGTGTATGTCTAAACTATAACTGGTTGACTTCAAAACTTAATTAAGAAAAAAATATTCAATAAAACACTATGAAACCAAATGCATGCACTAGATGTCGTAATTATGAATCTAAATTTTAAAATATATATATATAATTTTATCCTTCATAGAGAAAAATTGTGTTAGCAAGTACACATCACTCTTTAAAAATGGTGTTTACTGTTAAAAACTAGTTTTCAAATGAGGTGGAAAAAGAAATGCAATTTGATTCCAAAAAAATTTAAAAATATTATTTAGAATCCACAAACAAAATGTCAGAAATCACTAATTTGTATCATCTTCAAATTCCTCATGGTTTAATAACTATAGGTGCTCGAAAGTGAAGATTTAATTAAAAAAATTAGTTCAATGTCAAGTTTGGCCTAAAAGTGTAACCCACTATTGTGGGATCACCCAGATAACATCTATAAACAATGAACATAAATGAATATAGTAATGGCTACAAATAACATGCAATATATAAAACAAAGACATCACATAAAGGATCATCAATAACCTAGTATCAATTGTAGCTCTATGAGAATATAGTATTTGGGTCAATTGTGATTGAAAGTACAAAGGGATTGTATAATAAGAGGTTTTACATAAGTTCAATTACAAATCAGTATGGTGAAGATTTTTTCCTAAGATGGACCATATTTTCTAATTTATATTTGACCTATTAAAAGCATGGCACTCATTAGCAAGTCTGGTCTTGAGGCAAAATTCTTAACTTACATCTTATTTATTAGCACCATATCAATCATTTGAAATAGCATATTGTTTGGGAAAGCTTCTTCAGCCTAATCACAAACTAAGATGGTTACAAAGTTATCTCATGTGGGGCAAGCATACTAAGTAGAGAAGTATATGGGAAGTTTTATTGCCTCCTCATTATTCCCAAATTGCACAAAACCTACAATCAAAGAAGTCCATTTATTTTTCTTAATCCATACCCAAATGTGCAAGCTTTTTAACTTAGATTATTAGGCCCTTCAATGATATTTGTTTACTATTCAAATTTAGATATCCAAAGAGGAGATTAATAATTCATAGACAACAATTTCTTTTATTCTCATAAAGGTGGATGTAGGGATTATTGTTGATGCTAAGTGTCACAATCAGTAAACATAATCTCGAGAATCTCAATCAGTACGAAGGGTTTGTGGACCCCCTGCTTTAAAAAAAAAATTGTTTTAAAAAAATATTTTCTTAGGGTTTTTAAATTTTTTATTTAACCAGCAAGATTTTAATTTTTTTAATTTTTTTTCTACAAATAACAAATGGAAGGTCGTATGATAGGGCAGGGGACACAAAAATTGAATTTTTTATAGTGACCAAAATAGGTCAAATTTTATGTCAATTTTCATCTCTTAGGCCTTTTGGATCCAATGGTGTGGTTGATTTTGTCCAAGGGATCAACTACAAAATTTCTCTTACAAAACCCTCATTATGAACATCCATAAAAAATCCTTTTTCCAAAAAAGATTCATAAGCCCAAATCTATAAAAACATAACCACAAATCTACAACTCCAAAACCCCAAATGTAAAAAAAACACCTACAAAAAACCCTCATATCTTGCAATGTCTTCATTCTTTTCATGCAACCCCTAGATTCAAACTATGCACAAGATCTACTCCAACAATGGTTATACAAACCACAACCATGGATTTGATACCAAATGAAAGGAAATATGCATCCATCCAAGATGATTTTCACATAACACAAATAGAGAAATCTATGCAAAAAAGTATTTATAATCCATATGCAAAAAAATAGACAACATACCATCAAATATGACATAATATATACCCTAGGAAAACCCTCAAGAGGGAAAACCTAACCTCCAAATGTATCCATCACTCATGTATTATTCAACAATAAACATTACAATACATATTCAGAGTCCTCCATGAACACCATTGAAACATCAAGCCCTCTACAAGCATTCCATGTGAACAAGAATGTAACCACACATCTCATGCCATGCTTCAACCCTCACAAATGCTAACAAGAGATGCTCAATCGCAATGTAACCACACATCTCATACCATACTTCAACCCTCACCATTGTAAAGTTTGATTATCTTTAAATCCAAATGTACACCTGTGAAATATTAACACTATTAGTATTACAAGGATTAGGAAAAATAAATAAATTACATCTTGTTAGCCAAAGAGGAGCAGTGTATATGGAAGGAGATTTCAAATCTATAAATTATAAAAATTTAAAGTTGTTTAAAAATAAATTGGTTAAGAAATTTTTACTTAAACAATGTTTGAAGAATTTTAATGCCTTGGTAGAATCCGCATAACATTATGACCCCATTTTATGAGCTGAAGTTCCCAAAAATCAAATTCTAAGATGATTGTGTTTCCCTGCAAGAAAAATGGGGTTTGATCAACACAAAATGATGACTACAAAATATGTATATAATCAAGATTAAAGAAAAAGGGGAGAAATAAATCTATCAACGGATTAGAAAAATGGGGTGAAACCCTTGTATTGTTGACTCTAGAAGAGGGTGTCCCGAGAGGTTGTGGCCACCCAAGAGCGATTCCCTTGGGGCATGGAACTATGGCAAGTGTGGACGTTTGAGAGCAGCGCCCTTGGGGGCATTGTGAACACTTGCAAAACCAAACAAATGTTGTTTAAAATAAAATACTTTTTATTTTTATACAAATCCATTCACCCAAACTCTTTAAAGTGACTGGGGTGTGAATAATGGCCATGAGAGCTTCATCTGGCCTTGTTTAGTATGCCAAGCAAGGTTGCGAGCAAAAAAACAAAAAAAAAACTTGCAACATTTCAATATAAGAAGAAATAATATAATAAGAGAGCAATAGAATGTAGAGTAAACCATGAAAGAAACCAAACAATATATATTTCCAGGTTTGAGACACTCACCCATCACATGGAGAGAAATAAGGGTGTAGGAAAGTGGCGGTTGAGCCCTGCTATAATGCATCAACCTTGCCATAGATTTGTCCTCAAAGAAAATAATAATAAATAATTTCATTACATGGGAATAGGATAAGAGGTTAGGGACCTCATTAAAGAAGTCTTGACATAGGAATATTAGTTTATTAATTTAATCGTCATAAAAGAAAGTTTTTTTAAATAAAAGAATAAATGAATATTCGAGGATCTATTAATTACAGCTTCTCGAATACTCTTTTAATAAATTATGTTGTTACAAATACATTATGTTGTATTACATTTATAGTGATATTTTCTTTATATAAATATCAAAATAGATATGATATAATATTAAATTTATTTGTGTTCTTAGCACAAAGAATTATTATAATAAATAAATAAAAAGAAGAATATGGAGTACATGGAGTATTGCATTACGCTTCATTTTAGAAGGCACATTGTTTTCTTTCTAAGATGATCTGTAATCTATCTAATTTCAAATCTTGTTTTTTCTTAGGTATGTCATTTGTAAGATCAAGTAAAACAAAAAGAAGCTATTTGGATAAAAATTATTACTTGGAATACAGGAAAAAGGTATTTTGAGCAATAACCACCTCAGCTTGAAACTCCTTTACATAGCATGAAGATTGGAAATAAGGGTGTTGCAAACCAATCCTTCCATTGATGACCTTATGGTCTTTACTCTCGTAACTTTATGGAGTGGAACCTTTATAGATACAACTTCAACAATGTTCTTTAGGTTGACTAAAAGGAATGAAACAAGTTTGGAAGTTGACCAACAAAATCTAACCTAGTTGTTGATGATTATATGATTTCTTAGAGGCATGTTCAATTTCCATACCCTTGACCCACATTGTGTTAAAAAGGCACAAGACAACTAAGAGGGGGGGTGGAAGGGGGGGGTGAATCAGTTGTCACTAAAATTAAACTCAAAACTTCAACACTTATTAACTTCACAACCACACTATTTTGTTATTAAGTATGAACATGAAATGCATATAACATAAAGTAAAATCAACACAATGAACACCAAATTTTTACGTGGAAAACCTAATGAGGGAAAAACCACAATGAGGATTAACTCGCAATATAAAGAGATTGCAAAACTGGAAAGAAAAGCTCACTGCCCAAAAGAGGACTCACTGTCCAAATACAAAGGCTCATTGCCTATAGAAAGGACTCACTATCCAATAGGGAGGCTCACTACCTACAAATACAAAAGAAACAAAAGATCCACCACAACATTTTGCACATATCCGTAGCCTTGATTAGAAGATTGCAGAAACCTTCATCTCACTGCTTTTAGGAATCTAACACAATGAAGTATTGCTGCATCAACTCACTTTTGCACACTTTTGCTATTTTAATTTGTGGCTTACTTCGTTACTTTGCATCATACAATCCTTCACAATTCGACTTGCATTTATACCATCTTCAACCTTAGAAACTTTCTCCAAGCTTGGCCACATGAGCTTCATTACATAAATTCAAATTAGGTCAACAACTCAACATTGCTGCAGTGGAAAGGAATGAGAGTGGACCTAAAAAACACTTAAGCAAGACCAAAAGAATAATTTCTCAGATCAACCACACACTTAATTAAATTTTATTTTTCATATGAAGTGTAAACACCAGGTCGGTCAAACCTAATGAAAATACAAATGAACATTGATGTGCACACTTTCCAACAAGAAGATGACACACAGACAACGCAACACACTTTAATATGCAAGAGAACACAACTCAGGTGCGTCTGCAACAAGTGTAACAACCTTCGAACATCGAACACCTTCCAACAGTCCATCTGGACTGTGCAAACACATACAACAACTCTAATCAACTTCCAAATCACCAAACCACAAGAGTCTTTTCCAAATCCCAGAGAAAACCATTATAAGACATATTCCAGATCTGCAAGATCTGCAACAGAATAGCAGAGGACTGTGGAGCAAAAACATTTCTCCCAGTCCGCAAAAAACTAACTCTGCCATAACAGTTCACACACCGATGAATACAACTTTCACATTCCAACAATGTAGAAGCTACAAATCAGGAGATATCACCAAAAGATCACTTATCAGCAAACCTTCAGATCTGCACAAGCATAGGATCAACACAGGAGAAACACGAAGCACTCTCTTTATTAATTTTCTCAAAAGCACTTGGAAACTTAACAATTCAGCATATCTGCAACATCATAAAGATAGCTCCATGTACTCACAACATCTCAACTATACATGCATAATCTACAACATACTGAACAGTGTTGACATCAATGACAACACCACCAAACATGCTCATACTTGCAATAATCTCCCCCTTTTCATTGATGGCAACACATGATATGAAAAACCATCAAAGACAACAACCTATAGAATGTTCTAGGAGAACACATTTTCTTCCTTTTACTATTTTTCACATGAATTTCTCTCCCCTTTGACATCAATGGAAAAGATCAAAAACTCTAATTACTCCCCCTTAGGAGTACACCCACTTAACTCATACTACAACAATGAAAAACTTATCTACTCCCCCTGTGAAGTAGACTCATTAATTTGTTAATTCACTGGATTGATGCACCTTCATGTGCACCTAGTTTGGAGGGCCAATGACCCCCAACCTCTCCCTAAGATACTCAAAAGTATCCTTCGAAAGAGCCTTAGTAAATATATATGCAATTTATTCCTTTGTTGTCACATACTCCAACCTGACTTCATTCTCCAACACTTTTTCTCTCAGGAAATGATATCTAATAGATATGTGTTTTGTTCTTGAATGCATCACCGGATTCTTTGAAATATTTATAGCACTTGTGTTGTCATAGAAAATAGAAATAGCCTCATTACATGTCACTCCAATGTCTTTCAGAATTTGTTTCATCCACAAAACCTGTGTGCAACAAGATGTTGTAGCAATATATTATGCCTTTGCAGTGGATAAAGAAATCAAGTCCTATTTCTTACTCAACCAAGAAACTAATCTTCCACTAAGAAAGAAAGCACCTCCACTGGTACTCTTCTGGTCATCCACACAACCAACCCAATCTACATCAGTATATGCAGTTAAGGTGAAATCAACACCCTTAGGATACCATAAGCCATAATCCGGTGTACCTTTAAGATATCTAAATATTCTCTTTACAGCTGTAACATGTGCCTCTTTAGTATATGCTTGAAATTTGGCAACTATGCATACTGCATGCATAATATCCGATTTGGTAGCAGTAAGAAACAACAATCCACCAATCATAGATTTGTATTTGCTCTGACCAGTCTTAGCAAATTCATCATCTTTGCTCAGCTTACATCCGGTTACCATAGGAGTACTAACCAGTTTGGAGTCGTCCATTCCAAACTTCTTTAACAATTCTTTTACATACTTAGATTGTGAAATGGATATCCCCTTATCAATTTGATTTACTTGAAGACCAAGAAAAAAAATCAACTCACCAATCATGGATATTTCAAATTCTTTTTGCATTTCTTCTACAAATCTTTTGCACATGCCTTCATTTCCACCAAAGATGATATCATCAACATATACTACTACTATCAACATTTTGTTACCTTGCACTTTGAAGTAAAGATTGTTGTCAACAGAGCCTTTGTTGAAACCATGCTTTGTCAGGTATCTATCCAATCTTGCATACCAAGCTCTAGGAGCTTTCTTTAGTCCATACAATGCCTTCTTTAACTTACAAACTATATCCGATTTGTCAAATAACTAAAATCCTTTAGGTTGTTCCATGTACACCTCTTCCTCCAATTCACTATTCAGAAATGTTGACTTAACATCCATTTGATATATTTTGAAATCCTTGTGGGTAGAAAATTCTAGAAACATCCTAATAGCTTCCATTCTAGCCACAGGGGAAAAATTTTCTTCAAAGTCTATGCCTTCAACTTGTGAGTATCCCTTGCATACAAGTCTTTCCTTATTTCTTATAACTTCAGTATTTTCATTCAATTTAGTCTGGAACACCCATTTTGAACCAATTACATTCTTATTCACAAGTCTAGGGACTAATTCCCATGTCTGATTCTTTTTTATTTGTTTCAACTCTTCTTTCATAGCTCTAACCCAACTCTCATGTTCACATGCTTCACTCACAAATTTAGGTTCTATTTTAGAAAGTAAACACATATTTACCTCAGTTGCTACTTTACTTCTTGTCTTCACACCTTCACTCTTATCTCCAATTATATGTTCCTCTGGATGATTCTTCTGCACATACTTAGGAGTCTTAGCAACAGGTTTTGAGATTTTTTCTTCTTCTTCTTCTTCCTTCTCCTTATTCTCTTTAGGTACTTGTCCATAGATAGGATCATCAGGTTCAACTTCACTTATCTCAATAGGTCTATGCATGCCCTCATCAATTTTCACATTAGCACTTGCAACAATCTTCCTCACTCTTTTATTGAAGCATTTATATGCTTTGCTAGTAGTTGAATATCCAAGAAAAAATCCTTCATTGCATCTAGCATCAAACTTTCCAAGATTTTCATCATCTATTTTAATGTAACATCTGCTTCCAAATACCTTAAAGTACTTCATAGTAGGAGTCTTACCAATCCATAACTAAAAAGGAGTCTTTGTGTTGTTGCCTCTAATATGAACTTTATTAATAACATAAACAACAGCATGTATTGTCTCTCTCTAGTACACATCTGGTACATTTGATTCCTTCATCATGGTTCTTGTAGCTTCATGTACCATCCATATTTTCCTCTCAACTACCCCATTATGTTGAGGGGTTCTCAGAGCAGAGAATTGTCTTTTTATGCCATGTTCACAAAATGTATTAAATTCACTAGAAGTGAATTATCCACCTCTATTAGATCTCAAACATTTGATTCCCAGGTTCTCATTTTCCACTCTTGCTTTGCACACTTTAAATCTATCCATAGCCTTATTCTTTTCTCTAAGAAAAGAAACCCATGTCATTCTAGTATAATCATCAATAAGGAGCATGAAATACATGTCACCATTTAGACTTTCAGTTCTAGTCAGACCACATAGGTCAATATGAATTAATTCCAACATTTTGGTAGTAGAGTTCTCTTTTCCCTTAAAACTACATCTTGTATGTTTCCCCAACTGAAAAATTCTACAAATAGTATTAGCAGGCTTTGTGATTCTAGGCAAACCTGAGACTACATCTCTTGTATTTATCCTGACCAAATTATCAAAATTTACATGTCCCATCCTCTGATGCCACAACCAACTTTCATCAACTTGAGATACAAGACACTGACCATCAATGCCCTTAAGCTAATAGATGTTTCCATGTGTTCTCCTTCCAGCAACAACCATATATCTGGATCCTTTTATGATTTCACAGGTATTATTCTGAAACACAAGTTTAAAACCATTGTTACACATCTATCCAACACTCAAAAGGTTATGCCTCAAACCCTTTACATAATATACATTATCAATGTAGTGAATTCCATCAAAACTAATAGAACTTTTTCCAACAATCTTCGCTCCTGAATCATCACCAAACATGACTAAACCACCATCATACTTTTCAAGTTTAGTAAACTTACTTTTATCTTCAATCATGTGATTAGAGCATCTACTGTCAATCACCCAATAATCTTCATCCTGTCTAGCATGAAATGCAGTAACTAAAGTACCTTCCATCGCATTCTTTATGTTCTCCGGAGCATTCCTTTTTGCACTTTTTCTAGGGTTAGTAGACACAAATTTATTCTCCAAAGCTAAAAACAAGCATTCACTATCATCACCCTCATAATCAGATTCATCATCAGAGATTCTGGCTTCTTTAAAATAATACAATTTCTTATATTTCTTATCCTTTCTATCCTTATCCTTGTGATCCTTGTTCTTCTTATGTACAACTCTAGTCAGACATCTTGAAGCATAATGACCAATATTACCACAAATGAAACATTTAAAGGGAAACATACCTTTATACTTACCAGTACCTTTCTTCAACTTCCTGGTGAAATTTGCTTCCAACTCATCAGAACCATCACTATCTGAATCATCATCAATCTTTGTTCCTTTAAATGTTGTTTTTGTCTTTCTGCTTTCCTGAACTTTCTCATCTCAAATGTTGTCAAGGTGCCAAATAATTGTTCTTTAGTGTATTTCTTAGGATCATACACTTCTTCAATCACTAAGATCTTATCATTGTAACAATCAGGGAGGGGTATTAAGATCTTCTCAATTATATCTTCATTAGTCAGATTTCCCCCTTGAATCCTAATTTCATTTATTGTAAGTTCAACTCTCTAGAAATAGCTTGTAAAATCTTCACCTTCTTCCATTTTTAGATTCCCATATCTACGCTTTGTCGCTAGCTTCTTTGTCAATTTTACTCTTTCATTTCCTTCATACAATTCTTACAACATCTTCCAGACTTCATGAGTAGTGCCTAAAGAAAGAACTTTAGTTCGCTCAGTTTTAGATAAAGCACTAAAAATAGCATGCATCGCTTTCTCATATTCTTCATCAGCAGAAACCTCATCTGCAGTAGTAGGGCCACTCATCGGAGCAACATACTTCATCTCAACAACCCTCCAGGTTGTTACCAATTCTCACTATAGCTCAATTGGTAGAACTGATTAGTTTGTTTCATTTTAAAGTGAAAGTTCAATTAATTTTTGCATGTGCTTAAATTGTTGTTTGCACTAGGTTTATCAAGTTCTAGTTATGCAATTGTTTCAGTAAACAGAGTTTCAGAGTTGTTACTTAATGCTTTGTAGCATAAATGAAGTACAAAAAATAATACACAAATGATAAAGCATAACAATTTCTTTCATTTATTTCACAACGCTTGTTCATATTATAATGTTTCATTTGTTTGTAAATACAAATGATTGTACAATTTTGCATTTGGATGCATTTCTTTTCAGAATGGAAACAAGAAAAGAAATTAAAGTGCCCCACACAAGTCGTGGGAGTAGCCAAGCAAGAATCATGAGAAGAATGCTACACAATTGAAGATGTAAGAAAGACAGACACACAAGCATGAACATAATCATCATTGCCTGTTGTTTTGGTTGATTCAGGAATAGTGCACCATCGTTTGTCCTCGAGCTTCGATTGACCTGTAAGAGAAGTAAAGGGTTGTTAGAGTTTTGAATATGAACATTCCTATCTGAATCATCAACAATAATGAAGAATGTTGTTGATACTACACTGAATAGCTGAAGTTGCAAGAATAGGAGTTGGACAGAAGCCAAGAAGGAAACATCATTTAAACTTCATTATTTTATGCTAACATTATTTGTTTCCTGTGTAGGTATAGGAAATGTTATGTAGCTAATCATCTCATGAAGACATAAAAGCATATGGAGTAAAATGGGCTCCCACAAGGGTAGAGCTTGACATGCTACCCCTTAAACATACAAATGAGGGCTAAGTAAAGAAATATAATCATCATGCTCAATGGAGTAAATACATTTTAGCTATCAAGACAATCAAGCCATTGTTCACTCATAACAGTCAATTCTGAGATCAACGAAGTGAATATTATGAGTGATCAATGAACTCAATTAGAATACAGGATCAACAAGTATTTCATTGCTTAAAGAAGTGAACAGGCATACATAATTGCCTTGTCTATAATCATTAATTTTAGCTTAAGCAACAGAAAGGTTCCAAAACATCATAATCAGGGATTTATATTTCAAAATTTTCCATGCAATGTTGCATCCACATCATCATGTTGTTGTTTGAGGAACAAAAGGTGACATTGTTGACTATGAATTCCAAAGAACACTGAATTTTGAATGTGCATAAGAAAAACACAACATTGCTTTATGTAAAGAATCTAGAGTATAGGCTTGTTTCAGTGTTTTGATGCCTCTATTATGAGATAAATCTGATTGCATTGTTTAGTTTTTATTTGCAACATAAAATAAAACTATGGTGGGAGAAGTAGAATGTGCATGTCCTCTGAAAATCCAAGTGTATAAGAACTATGACAAGAGGCTGCCAATAAACTATTGCAAGCATCATTGAAAGGAGTGAAATATAGAGCCTGAATCTGTTACAACACATTGATTCATGATTCAAGTTAAGTAAAGGGTGAAGGTATGAGGAGTATCTCTGAAGGACCAAGTTTTCTTGAGTTGAATTTTACTCAGGACAGCAAGATTAGTGGAGAAATTTGCAGAATGATCTATTTTTGTATTTTCAATGCTATAGACCGAAGGGAGGTTACAGTACATTATTTCATTTGAATGTTGAGCTGGAAGTGTTTTCCTCTGAAAGTATTTAAACAAGCATCAAGATGTCCTAAAATAGCATCACAATGACTGAATGCAAACATTGCATGAAAGTGAAGTAAGTGAATCAATATACATTTTAGTTGGGAAATGAACAAACGTGTGTTGATCCATGTTGAAACAGTGAGTATGAAAAGTTTTGAAATGGAGTTGAGTTTCCATTATGTTGTGCACTTCAAGCAAGACATAAAACAAATAATTGCTAACAAGCTCATGCAATGAAGAAAACATGGGCAAACCCTTATTCATACTCGCGGCCTGCAAAGGCTAATTTTTTTTGCTTTCATGAGCCACAATACCCATTTAGGGTTTCAAAATTAAATGCAGATGTAAGGGAAAAATAGAAAGGGTTTGAACCCTTGATAGCTAAATGTCCAAAAAATAGTGAAATGGAAGCTACATGTCGCAACCATTGAAGAATATTGAGCCATATAGAAGAGGGTTTTGAAAAAAATGCTTTTATTTTCAATGTTTTCCATTTACATGTTGAGCCCATAGTTTTTGTTCTTTAGGGGAAGAAGCATACAGTCAAGCTACGGCCTGTGCAATGGCCTCAAGTTTTGTTCTTCACAATGTTCAAATTTTTGCCAAGGAAAAGCTTAACAAAGCCTTGTATTGAGATAGAAATATAGTGGAAAGGAAGAAATAGACACTTACCTTTCGTATGTCTATGGAGGAGCCTCACAAACCTGCAGCCGAGCCCTTTACAAATGCCCATGGTCAAGCCTTATGGCGGCCAAAGTGGAAGAATAAAGAAGAAAAATACAGAATACAAGAGATTTATCAGAAACTACACATGAGCCCACAACCAAGAAGCTAAATTTACTTCTAAAATGAGGTTTGGTGTTAGAGGAAAGCTCACCATGCTTTTTCCTATAGAAACTCATCATAGAATCTCTCAAAACAGCAAGGACGATGGAAAAAATCGAGCTCAAAACCCTTTCATGGTGGCTGCTTGAACAGAGCAAGTTATCTAAAAAAAAACCAAGTGTAAGAATGAGGCCGAAAATCTTAGATATTGTGTTTTTGTCATTAGGGTTTCACTCTTTTGCCCAAATTCGAACTTAGGGGATTTTGCAATGTTTAAATATCTATTTCCCTATGTCAAATATCATGGTGGTCCTTTATATTGTTTAGGTCAACCATATTTCAAACTTCATTTAGTATTATCTACCTAAGTTTTAGGTTAAGCATTTGAATGTATTTTCAAAGTCTAGAAAGCCTTAGGGTTTTTAATTTATTCAATGCTTATACCTTAGATAAAACATTTAGACCTTAGGTTTATTTTTAATTGATTTTCTAGAAATCAATTAATATTCAATGATAAAAGATTGCCTTTTTTATGATTTTTTAGAAGAAAAATTAATTTGTAATGAGATTTAAAGTTGTAATATTTTTGAAAAGATTTCTAAAATCTTAAATGCAAAAATGGGGTAAATTGAGAGAATAAAACTATAGATCTTGTAAAGCAAAGATAAAACAATATCTTATAAATTGTTTTATTCTTTTTGTTATTTTTAGTAGTTCTTAGAAATCAGAAAGGAGTGTTTTCCTCTTGGGAGAATTTGAGAATAATGGGATGAAGATAAGGTTTTTTTTTTGAATTTAAAGAAGAATAAGCCTATTTTTAGGAGCCTTTTGGATTGACATCTTAAAAAGTATGAGTTGTCCACTTTTATTACACAAGATGATGCAGATTTGGATGCTTTTTTTTGGGCTTTCTTCTTGAGCTCAGATTAGGGTTTTGGAGAGATATATTTTGAAGAAAGACTTAGAGTTTTTCTAAGTTTAGTTTTTTGTTTCTTGCTCTGACACACATTCTGAGAGCTTGTAAACATTTTGTACTCAATTTAGATAGAAACACTCTTTTAGTTTCAATAAAATAGTAGAGTCTTTCTTCTCATTTCTTGTCTCAATTTTGTAATGGAAATATGATGTCTTCATGATTCGAATTTGGATCCTTATGTGTCTTGTTGTTATTAATTTTTGTCCATAATTACATGGTTTTAGGTTGTATGTTGTATTTAGTTCTTTTAAATCTTCATACAAATTACTGATGAAAACATGTGCCAATGAGATTGTGAGGGCTATTGTGATAGAGAGATTATTATGAGTGATAAAGTCTAAATTTCATAAGTTCTAGTGAATCATCTGTTAGTTTTAAGTTTTGCTTTTAGTTATCCTTCTTCCTTTTACCTCAGAAAATCATTTTAGAATAGGATTATCATTTGGAGAAACATCTCACTCTAGAGATTCCTTTTTCGTTCAGATCACCCACATCTAAAGAAGGTTTCCATGTGTCAACAGATAGTTAAGTTTTCACAAATTTAACATAGGGCACATATCTAATTGATAATAGTTTTTGGCAGGCTTGGTGGGACTCTGAAAGTTTGTTTCAGAGGAAAGCATCAAGTTTATAAACTATTGTTTTGGTATGCATAGCAGAGTTTCAACCTTTGGAGGTAGAAAACAGCATACCTGGCAACTACGTTCTCTGATTTTCAAGCAGATCTAGTGTGAAAAGCACGCAGAAGTGCACATATTGAAGGGTCGACTGTTTTCTTCAGTATTATCATCCTTTGGAGGCAAAATCATCAAACACCATGGCGACTTCGAGAAGCTTTTTTTGGTTTCAGAATGATCATGTGCTGGTCTGCTCTTAAAAGATTCTAATTTTTGCTTGTTTTTTAGCCTTTGAATGAACAAGCATGTCAATGTTTCATGATAATATGTCATACCATCCGTCATATTATGAAAATCCTACTTACCCATCTTCATATCAGCCATATCCGCATAATCATGTTGTTGGTTTCAATTCCATGGCTTTTCAAAACCAGCATACCCAATATAATTACCACCCACCTGCCCCTGCTTAGTCATCATATGCTCAAAATCAGCCCCAAAATATTGGAGACTTGAGTTTCAGAGATATATTGTTGAACTATGAGAGGAAAATGAGTGAAATAAATCAGCAGGAGGAGATTGCAAGCATAAAGAGTGAGTTTCTTGAATTCATGAAGCAACTAGAGGAGATCAAGAGACAACTTGAATGTAACCAGCAGCAGGAAGAGATGGCTTATCAGGCCTACCTCTATGAGCAAGAGTTGGAGGCACAAAGGTGTGAAGTTCAAGTACCCCCTACAGCCCTATGTTAGCCTACTCGAGAGGAGGTTTGTGAGTATCAATTTCCAAGGTTTAGACAAGGTGAGCCTCCTAGCATACCTAAAGTTGAAATCCAAAGCTTTAGGCAAGATAGATTTTTTGACTCCTTGAACCAACCTCTTAATTTTGAAATCCCAAGTTTCCAAAGCTTTCATCCCTTGCGAGTTGAGGGAAATGATTATAGTCAACCTAGTATAATTGCAGGTCAGCCCCTTGAGCAGCATTTTTTATTGCAGGAAACCCAAGAATCTTCCTAGGTTTCCTCATTTAATGAGTCTGAGGAGGAGCCCATCGATCAAGATACCCTACTTCGCATAGGGGAGTTTAGGAAGGTAAATCCTTTGTGTTCAGCTTTGGAATTTTACTGTTTGCGACAATAGAAGATTGAGCAAAGAAAGGCTTCTCCTGATGTGTCTTTAAATGTTTTCATTAATAGATCTCCTTGTTGTATTGAAGAAGTGAGAAATGTTTCAGTGCTCATTTCAAAAGATAAATCAGGGCAGCAAGCTAAGGAGGTAAAAGAACCTATTCAAGAGGATAACTCTGCACTTTTTTTTGATGAGTTGCCTTCTTTCATGGACCAAGATGAGGAAAACTTGCTCACACCCGCAGTAGCTGAGAGTCAAGGGCAAGAGAAAATTTTAGAAAGGTGAGATCGGCTAGGACAATAGGATATTGACAACTTTTTTGAGGTTTCTAGCTGGTACAGTGATGATGAATATTTGGAAAATCAGGGATAGTTGCTTGTAGAAGCTAACATAGAAACATTCAAGGAAACTTCCTTCAAAGAATAGTTAAGTGAACTGATTGGAGAAAATCAGTCTTTCCAAGGTGATTCAGCTCTTGAGTGTCAAGATCCTAGTTGTCCAACTTGCTGAGAGCTCGCTACTCTATTGAATTCTTGCAGGGATCACATAGGTGACAAAGGCTTTAAGGAAAATATGCAGCGAGTGCCTTTGGAAGAGAAGGCCGAATGCCAATAAATTTTTCATCAAACCGATCATAGCTGGTTGGAGGAGCTTCCATTCAATTGCACAGAGGAGCTCGAGGCTGATGTTTCAGTTGAAGGTTTAACAGACAAGGATGGTTCATTGATTGTAGAGAAGGAGTTAATACAACAAACTATCTCGCATGATGATGTTATTATTGATCACCCGAGTTGTTTTCCCTCCAACCCGAAGCCTTCAAGGGGATGTCCTATCAGGCATCTAACTAGGTTGGAAATTAACAAGAAGGAGCAACCTTATAGTGATACTGACCTGGAACATCAAGGCAGGTACCAGTTTGAGCATGACCAACCCATTGTTTCATTGGATCACCACCGTTTCACAAGTCAAGAAAAGTGGGTAAGTGATTTTATCTTTCTCCTTGGAAGGATGTTGCTGCAAATTGTTGAATACTTGATTTTTCTCCACATCTTTTGGTGGATTCGCAATCAATCATAGCATTGTAAGTTGATTAGAAGAGGGAGCTACTTTTCAAAACCAATAAACGGTTTCATTTGAGTGTTATTTTCACTCCTTTAGTATAGGGTAGGTTAGTTGCAGCAAATAAGTGCTTCATGCACATTTCATTTCAGTTGTTTTTGTTTTCCCTAAGCGCTACTGTGCATGTCTGGTTGGCCATCGGGCCTATTAGTTTGCTTTCAGTACTATTTGGTTTTGTTTTGTTGTTGTTTTGAGTGTTACTATTTGAGTTTCTGAATTTCATGAAGGGGTAGATTTGACTCTGCACCCAATGGAGTATTAAAGGCAACTGATCTAATGCTTAGCAAGCAAGCATTCATCGAAAATTTCCAAAATGTTACCAATTTTCAATACAGCTCAATTGGTGGAGATGATTAGTTTGTTTCATTTTAAAGTGAAAGTTCGGTTAATTTCTGCATGTGCTTAAATTATTGTTTGCACTAGGTTTATCAAGTTCCAGTTATGCAATTGTTTCAATAAACAAATTTTCAAAGTTATTACTTAATGCTTTGCAACATAATTGAAGTACATAACATAATACACAAATGATAAAGCATAACAGTTGCTTTCATTTATTTCACAATGCTTGTTCATATTATAGAGTTTCATTTGTTTGCAAATACAAATGATTGTACAATTTTTCATTTGGATGCATTTCTTTTCAGAATGGAAACAAGAAAAGAAATTAAAGTGCCCCACACAAGCTATGGGAGTAGCCAAGCAATGAATCATGAGAGGCATGCTACACTATTGAAGATGTAAGAAATAAAGACACATACGCATGAACATAATCATCATTGCCTATTGTTTTGGTCGATTCAAGAATGGTGCACCATCCTTCGTCCTCGAGCTTCAATTGACCTGTAGGAGAAGTAAAGGGTTGTTAGAGCTCCGATTATGAACATTCCTATATGAATCACCAACAATAATGAAGAATGTTGATGATAATACATTGAACAACTAAAGTTGCAAGAACAAGAGTTGGATAGAAGCCAAGAAGGAAACATCATTTAAACTTCATTATTTTATGCTAACATTATTTGTTTCCTGTGCGGGTATAGGAAAAGCTATGTAGCTGATCATCTCATGAAGACATAAAAGCATGTGGAGTAAAATGGGCTCCCACAAGGGTAGAGCTCAGCATGTTTCCCCTTAAACATACAAATGAGGGCTGAGTAAAGAAATATAATCATCATGCTCAATGGAGTAAATTTTAGCTATCAAGACAATCAAGCCATTGTTCACTCATAACAGTCAAGTCTGAGATCAACGAAGTGAAGATTATGTGTGAGCAATGAACTCAATTAGAATATAGGATCGACAAGTATTTCTTGCTTTAACAAGTGAACAGGCATACATAATTGCCTTGTCTATGATCATCAATTTCAACTAAAGCAACAGAAAGGTTCTAGAACATCATAATCAGGGGTTTATATTTCAAAATTTTCCATGCAATGTTGCATCCACATCATCATGCTATTGTTTGAGGAACAAAAGATGACATTATTGACTATGAATTCCAAAGAACACTGAATTTTGAATGTGCATAAGAAAAAAACAACATTGCTTTATGTAAAGAATCTAGAGTATAGGCTTGTTTCAGTGTTTTGATGCCTCTATTATGAGATAAATCTGATTGCACGGTTCAGTTTTTATTTGCAACATAAAATAAAACTATGGTGGGAGAAGTAGAATGTGCATGCCCTCTGAAAATCCAAGTGCATAAGAACTATGACAAGAGGTTGCGAATAAACCACTGCAAGCATCATTGAAATGAGTGAAATACAGAGCCTGAATCTGTTACAATACAATGATTCATGATTCAGGCTAATTAAAGGGTGAAGGTATGAGGAGTATCTCTGAAGGACCAAGTTTTCTTGAGTTGAATTTAACTTAGGACAACATGATTAGTGGATAAATTTGCAGAATGATATGTTTTTGTATTTTCAATACTATAGACCGAAGGGAGGCTACAGTACATTATTTCATTTAAATGTTGAGCTAGAAGTGTTTTCCTCTGAAAGAATTTAAAAAAGCATCAAGATTCCCTACAATAGCATCACAATGACTAAATGCAAACATTGCATGAAAGTGAAATGAATCAATATACATTTTAGTTGGGAAATGAACAAACGTGTGTTGATCCATGCTAAAATAGTGAGTATGAAAAGTTCTGAAATGGAGTTGAGTTTCCATTATGTTGTGCACTTCAAGCAAGACATAAAACAAAGAATTGCTAACAAGCTCATGCAATGAAGAAAACATGGGAAAACTCTTATTCATACCCACGGCCTGGAAAGGCCAATTTATTTTGCTTTCATGAGCCACAATACCCATTTAGGGTCTCGAAATAAAATGCATATGTAAGGGAAAAACAACAAGGGTGTGAACCCTTGATAGCTAAATGTCCAAAAAAATAGTGAAATGGAAGCTACAAGTTGTAACCATTGAAGAATATCAAGCCATATAGAAGAGGGTTTTGAATAAAATGCTTTTATTTTCAATGTTTTCTATTTAAATGTTGAGCCCATAGTTTTCGTTCTTCAGGGTAAGAAGCATACAGTCAAGCTATGGCTTGTGCAATGGCCTCAAGTTTTGTTCTTCACACTGTTCAAATTTTTGCCAAGGAAAAGCTTAATAAAGCCTTGTATTGAGATAGAAATACAATGGAAAGGAAGAAATAGATGCTTACCTTTCGTATGTTTGTGGAGGAGCCTCACAAACCCGCAGTTGAGCCCTTTACAAATTCCCATGGTCAATCCTTATGGCGGCCGAAGTGGAAGAATAAAGCAAAGAAAATACATAATACAAGAGATTTATCAAAAACTGCACTTGAGCCCACGGCCAAGAAGCTAAATTTGCTTCTAGAATAAGGTTCAATGTTAGAGGAAAGCTCACCACACTTTTTCTTGTAGGAACTCATCATAGAATCTCTCAAAACAGCAGGGATGGTGGAAAAAATTGAGCTCAAAACCCTTTCATGGTGGCTGCTTAAACATAGCAAGTTCTCCAAAAAGACCAAGTGTAAGAATGAGGTTGAAAATCTTGGAGATTGTGTTTTTTTCATTAGGGTTTCACTCTTTTTCCCTAATTCGAACTTAGGGGATTTTGCAATTTTTTTTAAAATATCTATTTCCCTAAGTCAAATATCATGGTGGTCCTTTATATTGTTTAGGTTGACCATATTTCAAACTTCATTTAGTATTATCTACCTAAGTTTTAGGTTAAGCATTTGAATTTATTTTCAAAGTCTAGAAAGCCTTAGGGTTTTTAATTTATTCAATGCTTATGCCTTAGATAAAACATTTAGGCCTTAGGTTTATTTTTAATTGATTTTCTAGAAATCAATTAATATTCAATGATAAAAGATTGCCTTTTTATGATTTTTTAAAAGAAAAATCAATTTGTAATGAGATTTAAAGTTGTAATATTTTTGCAAAGATTTCTAAAATCTCAATTGCAAAAATGGGGTAAATTGAGAGAAGAAAACTGCAGATCTTGTAAAGCAAAGATAAAACAATATCTTATAAATTGTTTTATTCTTTTTGCTATTTTTAGCAGTTCTTAGAAATTAGAAAGGATTGTTTTCCTCTTGGGCGAATCTGAGAATCATGGATGAAAATAAGGTGTTTTTTTTGCTTTTAAAGTAGAATAAGCCTATTTTTAGGAGCCTTTTGGATTGACATCTTAAAAAGTGTGAGTTTCCACTTTTATTACACAAGATGATGCAAATTTGGATGCTTGTTTTTGGGCTTTCTTCTTGAGCTCGGATTAGGGTTTTGGAGAGATATATTTGTAAGGACTTAGAGTTTTTCTAAGTTCATATTTTTGTTTCTTGCTCTGACACATGTTCTAAGAGCTTGTAAACATTTTGTACTTTGTTTAGATAGAAACACTCTTTTAGTTTCAATAGAGCAGCAGATTCTTTCTTCTCATTTCTTGTCTCAATTTTGTAATGGCAATCTGATGTCTTCGTGATTTGAATTTGGATCCTTATGTGTCTTGCTATTATTATTTTTTGTCCAAAATTGCATGGTTTTGGGTTGTATGTTGTATTTAGTTCTTTTAATTCTTCATACAAATTACTGATGAAAACATGTGCCAATGAGATTGTGAGGGCTATTGTGATAGAGAGATTATTGTGAGTGATAACATCTGAATTTCATAAGTTCTAGTGAATCATCTGTTAGTCTTAAGTTTTGCTTTTAGTTATCCTTCTTCCTTTTACCTCAGAAAATCATTTTAGAATAGGATTATCATTTGGAGAACCAACTCACTCTGGAGATTCCTTCTTCATTCAGATCACCCACATCTGAAGAAGGTTTCCATGTGTGAATAGATAGTTAAGTTTCCAAAAATTTAACATAGGGTGCATATATGATTGATAACGTAGGTCTTATAACCAAGAGAGATAATGTATCCTTTCATCTGCACTTTCCAGTCACTATAATCAACTCCATCAAACATAGGGATCACCAACTTATGCACCATCAAATCTTCCTTAAGTGGTTAAGCTCTACACCAAGGAACCACAACTCTGATTCCAATTGTTAAAAAGGTGCAGGACAACTGAGAGGGGGGGTGAATCAGTTGTCACTAAAATTAAACTCAAAACTTCAACACTTATGAACTTCACAACCACACTATTATGTTATTAAGTATGAACATGAAATACAGATAATAGAAAGTAAAATCAACACAATGAACACCATATTTTTACTTGGAAAAACCAATGAGGGAAAAACCACAGTGAGGATTAACTCACAATATAAAGAGATTGCAAAACCAGAAACAAAGGCTCACTTCCAAGGGCTCACTATCCAAAAGAGGACTCACTATCCAAATACAAAGGCTCACTGCCTACAAAAAGGACTCATTTTCCAATAGGGAGGCTCACTTCCTACAGATACAAAAGAAACAAGAGATCCACCACAACAATTCACACACATCCGCAAGCTTGATTAGAATATTGTAGAAACCTTCAGCTCACTACTTTTAGGAATCTAACACAATGAAGTACTGCTACCTCAACTCACTTTCACACACTTTTGCTCCTTTGATTTTTGGCTTACTTTGTTACTTTGCATCATACAATCCTTCAAAATTTGAATTGCATTTATACCATCTTCAACCTTAGAAAATTTCTCCAAGGTCGGCCATATGAGCTTCATTTCATAAATTCAAATTAGGTCGGCAACTCAACATTCCCACAGTGGAAAGGAATGAGAGTGGACCAATAAAAAACTTAACCAAGAACAAAAGAATAATGTCTCGGATCAACCACATGCTTCCTTAATTAAATTTTATTTTTCATATGAAGTGTAAACACCAGGTTGGCCAAACCTAATGAAAACACAAATGAACATTGATGTGCACACTTTCTAGCAAGAAGATGACACACAGATGACGCAACATGCTTCAATATGCATGAGAACACATGTCAGGTATGTTTGTAGTGAGTGTACCAACCTTCAAACACCGAACACCTTCCAACAGTCCATCCAGACTATGCAAACACATACATCAACTCTGATACTCAACTTTTGAATCACCAAACCACAAGAGTCTTTGCCATAACCCAAATAAAACCATTATAAGAAATATTTTAGATCTGCAAGATCTGTAATAGAACAACAAAGGACTGCGGAGCAAAAAAAATTCTCCCAATCCACATAAAACTAACTTTGGCAGAATAGTTCACACACTAGTGAATAAAACTTTCACATTCCAACAACCCAGAAGCCACAAATCAAGAGATATCACCAACAAATCACTTATCAACAAACCTTCAGATCCACACAAGCATAGGATCAACACAGGAGAAACGTGGAGTACATACCGGAGCACATTCTAAACACATTCATAACTTTGACTTCTCTCTTTATTAATTTTCTCAAAAGCACTTGGAAACTTATCAATTCAACACAACTACAACATCATAAAGATAGCTCCATGTACTCACAACATCTCAACTATACATGCACAATCTGCAACATACTGAACAGTGTTGACATCAATGACAACACTAATGACAACACCACCAAACATGTTCATACTTGCAACACATTGACCTCCCAAATTGACCTATACCTAGAAGTCATAATGAACCTAATTGTAACATCGTCTATGTAATTTTATTTACCTATAATCCTATTTAAAAAATGGGTATGATGCAACCCATTGAGTCAGGGCACAGGCATAAAGTATTTGACAGTTGATTATTTTTCTATTTGCTAGAAAGGGGAATTACTAACCATAACGATGCTTAAAGTTTTGTAGTAATGCAAGTTTAGGAAAATAAATCTCTTAGCAATCCAACCATGCATGCTAGCCAAAGTTTGTTGTTTGTAGTGCTTTTATCATGCTACAATGCTTCCATAATTTGATCTAATAGTAGTGTCACATGAACCTAAATGGAATAAGGTTGGACTCTGAATCAATCAAATTTGTTTTTTAACATGGCGCCAACCAACCTTAAAAATTAGATGTAGGGAATCTCTCTCTTGGTATGTTAGAATGTGGTGTGAACCCTGGGAGGGGTGAGTCCTTATCTTCAGGATATATAATAGTTAGTGGTATTGTGTCTCGACTCAAATTGTGGACTAAGGAGAAGATGCCTATGGGTGGGAATAAGTAAATATCTTAGGATGAACATTGAGAATTCTCTATGATTTAGTTTAAAAGAACAATATGTAAGTTTGCATGATAACTATCATCATTTTATCTAAGGGATTTGAATAAATTAATAGCTACTATAAATGAACTATCATTATTTAACATTAATGCATAGCATTTAGGTCTTAACTCTCCTACTAGAAGTGAGATAATGCCTTTTTGTATTTTAAGTTAAGGACTTACACAAATGACTCGGTCAAACCTTGACAAGTTGTTAACGTAGATTGTTGCAAGTCCCACTTAGTAAGGGTACGAGTGCTTAATTGAGGGGTCAAGCAAATTAATAAGGTTTTCAAGACATGAAATATTGGGCACAACATAAAGATTCAAGTAGGGTAATAATTTAGTTGGTGTAAATCACTAATATAAAGCTACCTCCTTATGACAATAACAAGGTTTTAAAATCAAACAACTATCAAACCTAAATGATGAGATTTTTCTAATGGAACATATAGTAAATTAATTCATATGACTATATAATAAAAGACCCTAGTGGTTGTGTTATGATTTGGGGGTTGCATCACTCACATGTGGAGGAAAGATAGTTGCAAACCCATGTTTTAAAAAAAAAGTTGTACCATTTGTGGTTGTCCCACATTAAAATGTGGGCATGACATATATTAAGAAGCAAGAAGAAAAATGTGTTGCAAATGCTAGTAAGAGTGTTTCAAGTACCAAAGATGATCTTGTAGAAAAACCTGATTTAGATACTTTCTCAGAGAAGGGAAAAATATCCATCAAAGGGTAAAATATCCATTGAAGGGGCTGAAATTGATGTTAATTCATCCTTGGAAGGTAAATGGAATGGTATTGTTGTTGATTTTGGTCCAAAGAGTGCATCAAATTGCATTGTACCAATAAATGTGAAGCTAGACTTTGTAGAGGGTGAGGTGCATATGATCTAAAGGTTATATGTATGTTTAACTTTATTTTTCTTTTCCATAATTGGATTAGGATAGTTGTATTCATTAGTTTTTTTTATATTGGAATTCTATTCTATTAAAAAAAAGTTGATTTAGAGGTAAGATTAATGTTAGGATGTTTTCTTTCTGATGAATGCCTAGAGAAGACTTTTAGGCATGTTGGTTTTTTTGTTGAGACCCTCATGAAGATTTTTAGGTAAGATTGATGCATGGATTGAAGTGAATTTATAATTTTTATTTTAGAAAATCCTTTGTCAAGATACTAACAATGTACATAGAATCAATGAAATGATTACAGAAACACCAAATATTCTAGAAACGCAAATCTAAAACTAAGCCTTAAAACTAAGAAAGAAACATTGAAGGTATATGTAGAAGAAGATAGTAACATGCTCCAAAAGATGATAATGGTAGAAGAAACATGATTCATCACTACCCCAGTTGACCATAAAATTTAGGTATTGTGTTGGAGATTGGTTTTAAAGGTATGTTATTTGTAGACATGCAAAATTGACATCATGCATTCCTCACATTTAATTAAATCATATTCGCCCAATCAATTAAATAGATCAAGTTTATTTGATTAATCTCCTAAGTTATCTCTTTAATTAAATAAATCAAGTTTATTTAATTAATCTCCTAAAGTCATCTATTTAAATTAAATAAATTCATCTTTATTTAATTAAATCTAAAATCATTTTCTTCTCATTTTGATTTATTTTAATCCTAAAATCTAAGTCAAAAGTCAACATCACCTAATCTCCTATTAAATTAATCAAATCGTGAATAATTTAATCTTAATCACCTGAATCCTCTATATTTTCTAACTTGCACCAATAAATCATTTCTTTGATTTAATAATTCCCTAATTACTTTCAAAATGGCATAAAAAAGGGAATATTCCTTCAAGTTTGAAAATCCCTCCAAATGTCTTGTCCTCCAACATGGCATTAACTCCTCTTACATTGTCTCTTACATGTCTCCCACTTGGCATTTAAGACTCTTTCTTCTCCCTCCAACAAGCTATCTTTTGAATTTCAAATCTCCCCCTCTTTGGAACATTGATCAAAATGTGCACAACCTTCATCCTCTCACATCTTGATAAGTGGCATCTTGTCATTGGCTCATGTTTTGTCCCACATCCTCCATGTTTTGCATTCTTCCACCCTTCTTGGTTATAAATGGAGGCCTCTTCTATTGTATTAATCCTACACAAGTCCACAATCTTCTCCATAATTTCAGTCATTTGAATCACACATCTCCATCATCAAGAGCTTATAAAGGGATTGGGAAAGGGCTTCTTTCCACATCAAAGAAACACCAATCCCCCTATGGGATGCTAGTTTGATTATTAGAATAGTGTTTCATTGTGTTTAGCTTTCTTTTTGCTTTGTCTCCATTATTCTTGTGATTAAATGAATTTCATAAGAAGCATTGTATTTGCCTTGTTTAAATTGACTAATGCTAACATTTATCTTTGTTTGAGCAAGATCGTAGGTTAGTGCTCACATTTTGACGCCCACCGTGGGGCAAAAATATAAATTTGTTGTTTCTATTCACCTCCATTTATTTCATACATTAGATAGTGAGAGAGAGTCTTTGTTTTTGTTCATGCATTTTCTCTATTTTTGTTTACATAAGATCGATTAATACTTTAAATAGAGGATGTAACGTCTTTATTTATGCTCATTGTAAGTTTCAAGCTTTGTGCGCTTTCCAATCTATATTGTATCGTTTATCCTCTTGTACTAAACTCACAATGTGTCTTCAAGCCCATCCCAACTATGTGATAGATCTTGGCGTATCTCTTTTTTCAATTCAATCTCTGACATTTCAAAATTATTTTGTATGTGTTTTGCAAGCATTGTGTCCTTTTGAGGTATTTTGTCAAAAATATTTTACATGCTTTTGTCAATGCTCCCACGGTTTGCATGCAGGTATGTCATTGTATTGTAGATGCAACAAATGACAAAATCCCTCTTTTCCATGGTGCGCCAAGTAGGGGAATGTGTGTTCACTTTGGTCCATGTCTCTAGATATCTCTACCACATTTTCCACATTTGCTTCTAAACCATTCTTGGTATCACACTTTTTAACCTACGTTATCTTTTCTTTTTGCTTGGGACTTCATCAACTTCTTTGGTACCAAGAGAATCTTTTGAATATTTTGTTATGTTGCCCTGAATGCTTTGATTTACACCTGTTGATGTTTCTGCCACATTGCCAGTCTCTCAGTCCCAAATTCCAGACATCATAGTTGTCTAGTTTTGTACACAATTTTAGCACATCTTTTGATGGACCTATCTCACCAAACGGTTTCCAATATTCAATCTTATAAATGTGCTTCCTATCAATTCGTGCATGTCAATTTTATAAATATAAATGTGCCTTGCTAGATGTTTTATCCATTCATTGAAAGAGACATTATTCAAGTTATATTGTGTTGAGTAGGCTTTTATCATGAAAAAAAACAAGTTTAAATTCCTATGCTTTCTTACTGTTGAAAAATCTCGTGCAGTGTTGCATTAAGATCAATCAATGGGAATTTAAGAGCAATCGATAGCCATTTATCTATTAGTATCTTTCTTGTTTTATACGCTTGAAATTTTCACTGCCTGTTTCAAATGGTCATCATTAAGGAATACCCAAGTGTTGTTCAATGCATTTGACTCACATGTCATTTCAATAGAATCTCATCAAAGACAAATTATTCAATGCTTACCATATAATATAAAATCCTCTATTTTAGCCATGATGAATTCACATTTATTTGGCGTACAACATTTCAAATGACTTTTATTTTATCAATTTTTGCACTAAAAGCATAATCAATCCTAATGCAGATTTGAATGAAGCTTTGTCAATTCTATTTTTTTTCCCTCCTTAAGTGTCTGAGGGTGTTTGTTGATGTATTAGTGTTGATTTTTACTGCTCTTTCTCAAAATCAATTTAATGCAGGGGGAGAGTGTTCTTGAAGTGTGATTTGTGCTCTTTCTCAATATCATTAAGGAACGCCTGCCATTAAAGTGTGATTCGATTCTTGTTCTTGCATTGTTTAAAGTTTATGTCAACATAAAAGATGTTTGAAATGCATTATATGATGATATATTAACTGACGAACAGAATGAGTTGGTGAAGTCTGCAAAACTATATAATTTAGTTTGGGAAATCGGGCTCCTATTAAGATGTATGTAGCTCCCACTTCCTAACCTGGTGGAACTATATAATATGGAATAGGCTACAGGCCGACAGTGAGTTTATCAAGCCTAAAAGGAAGCAATAGCTATGCGAGTTTGTGAGAGGGAGAGATCAAACTTAGAAGGCTTAAACTCATCGCTGCCCAGGATACCCAACTACTTTGTGCATGCAGCCTGAGAAACTCAAAATGAATAACAACAGGAATTATTACAAAATGTATTCATATCTGTAGTGCTATTTATTTGTGCTTTTATGCTTTTGATCACATTGGTTTTTCTTTTTTACTCTGCAACACTATCATAAAGTACCTAAAGGAGACATTGAAGGCTTAACGTTTACCAATTTTAATATGCAGAATGTATAACATATTGGGTCATTTTGTAGGTTGAAATACATCACCAGCTGAATGGACAATACACACAGTTTATGGCACAAAGAACAAAAATTTTGTCATTGGAATAGGAAATTATCACTTGCAAATTTAGCATTTATCTTTTAGGTGAGCATGATATTTGACGACCGCGAGGTTATGGTAGGTAGATCCCAATCAATTTGTAAGTCATTTTGAGTGTCTTGGACTTACATAGCTATCCCACCACAGCCGATTTGTTTGATTTATTTGGAGGAGGTTTAAAGCGCACAGTTTAGTATTTAGTATCGATGTTCAAGACATCATCCACCGTTTCCCTTTGGTGCTGGTACACATTCTATAAGTGCTTTGCACTCCAATGAAAGTCAACACTCCATAATTTTCTAATTCATCGAATTAGTTCATTCCATATTTGAAAATCACCATTTTCTGTCACTTTCCTTTACCGTGTGTAGGAGGGCGTCGTGTTTGACAAGCATTACAAAGTAGACTATCAATGTATTCCTCAGTATGTCATTCAATTCAAATCAAATCAAATCTTCTTCCAAAGTGACAAAAATCGTGCCCTGTCAATGTCATCGATTGAGAATCCCAGTTGATGTTAACACCATCACTCTAATCTAAAATTTTCTTCATTTCCTCAACTTTAGCAAATCCTGACTTGTGCAAAATTTGCAAACCATCATTATGAGGTGAATTATTGCGATATTAAGTAGATTTGATGCATTTAATGCCAAAAGTAGCGCACTCAAAAGAGAGGGACCAAAAAAATATCGGTGATCAATGTATTGAGATAGGTGAAATAAAAAGTTGGGGTCACAAACAAGATATTTGTGGGTGGCATACGTCTTCTACTTCAGACATGTCAAAATTCTCAATCGTATTCTTTTTAATATAAGTTGCAGCATGTCATCTATGATAATATGATAGTGGGCCCGATCATTAATCTTGTGCAATGTCATTAATCCATGTGGCGAATTTGGATCGACGGTTATTTTTTATCATCATCTCTTTCATGGGGATTTGAATGTGGACTTTAAAATACTTTTGCAAGTTATTTATTTGGAATGAGGCTTGGAATTTGATGACCACTCCTAGTTGTTAGGAAGGGAACATGTTTAAAGCACAAGGAAGAGTATTTTCTGAATGATTAACACTTTCTACTTGCCTTGGACTTCCCACTCGAAAGTTATACTCAGAGATTTATTACGCCCACTTAGTGAAGTATAGTACCATGGAGATTCGTTCATCCTTCGCAACCCAAGTGTCGTTCCTTGTGTTTTTTTTTTTTTAATAGATATTTGAACTAAAACTTGATTGATTTTCCTTCTTAGCTGCATCGCTCACTTTTTCATTGGTTTTTGATTGATTTAAGAGGAAGAGAGCACTGCATTTTATGCTTTATAAATTGATCTTTATGACCCATTGCTAGTGAAATTAGAAGCTAAAGATATTTGATTGCAAAGACTAGATGAGCAAGGACTGTGGAAAGTAGGATTCTTATTTAATGCTTCATTTATTAATTCAAAATCATTAGTCTTTTCATTTAAAATTGTTCTAGTTAATGCTTAAAATGACTTTAATTAAA
Source organism: Sequoia sempervirens (assembly GCA_007258455.2). Classification (NCBI taxonomy): domain Eukaryota; kingdom Viridiplantae; phylum Streptophyta; class Pinopsida; order Cupressales; family Cupressaceae; genus Sequoia; species Sequoia sempervirens. Next base: position 175,511 of record VDFB02268693.1, read on the forward strand.
TAACTTGATCCTCACATAATTGTCTTTTTTATCTTGCAAGAGAGATTTTGTTTGCGCAAGGGACTTGCAACATTGAAAGATAGGAGACGATCTTGGAAAAATCTTGGAGTTGAAGAGAATTGAACATCAAACTTGAGGTTGACCAAGCATTTTTTAAATGCTTAGAGCTTCCATTGTATGCTTTAATTTTTTGTTTTAGACCAACTCTTGTCTTTTTGGATTCTAAAAAGAACACTACAAAAGCTTTCATTTTTTCTACAAAGGGCTTAAAAAGAACTTTAGGCAAACTTACTAGATTTTGTTTAAGGTTAGCAATTGAACAAGACAACTTTCATATCTCGTTTTGGTGCTTAAAAAAAGAATCAAATCATTGCTTTGTGGATTTAAAATGAACATGTGCTTTTTTGTTTTGTAATCAATTACCCAAATTAATATCATTAAAAGGATGTATGCGCTTCTCTCATGCCTCACGACGATCTTGAGAATCAAAAGGCCTTTTGGTAACATTAAGTTGTGTAAATGATAATCCACACACTTCAATTTGGATCTTAAAATTGAAAAAATCTTGCAACTTGTGTGAGTGGAACATATCGTGTGTGTTCTCTCTTTGTTTCTCAACAAAGATCGATCGAACTACGGATGTGTTTGCTCGCTTTTGTGTTATCTTAGAGGGCCTTCCTTGTGGGAAAAAGTAATCACCCAAGGAAATGACCCAAATGGGAACATGCTAAAGCCAAGCGACTTCCACCTAGGATATAAGTGTGGGTACTTGAAACAAGGAAAGTATCACAAGTATTATTTTGACGAGAAGGGCAGCAATGGTCTCTCAACGCATGGATGGTCCCCCAAGAATGGAATGCCCGCATTAAAACCCTTGTTTAGAAAAGGCCAAAATCCTTGATCTATTTGTTGGTGCAAGAACGGTCGTTTTGAAGCCACCCCACACTTTTATAGCTTTTAGTAGAAATGGAAAGTATTCCATAGGAGATTCATGTGTATTGATGCTTGGTTGACCCGAGAAGCGAGTGCACTGTAAGGGGGAGCCTGTGTGGTCAAACATTTAACCATTCACTAAAAGTAGGCGTAGTTGGACTTGTCCAAGTGGGGATTCAACAAATACAGTCTTTCATATCCATAGGGTTGTGCATGTTCTTAAAGTCAAAACACTTTGCTTGATTGAGAACATTGGAAAACAAACATTCAACATGAGCATCAAATCTCAAACCCTTTAGGAGAAGCAAATATCCTTGAAAAAATTTGCATGCTATTGCTTTCCCTTGGGATTCTCATTCTTAAAGGCTTCTAATCATTTGGATTTCATCTCAATTTTCTCCTACTAAGGTCAACATTAGGAAACTTTTGCCTTGATTTTCTAGATTTCCACATAATGGACTTTGTGGGATAAAAGAGAATTAGGACATTGGACATCTAGTTTCAAAAGCTAATCAAGAGTGTGTTTATGGTAAAAAGAACTCATTAAGCAAAGTTAAAAACAATTTGACCCCACACATGTGCTTGGAATCTTTTGGTCATATGGTTTTCATGCAAACATTAGTCCTTTGGTTTTGAACTACTCAGAGAAAAAGCATGTTCTTCACTATCTTGGTCTTGTAAACAAGGTCCCTATTAGATTCATTTAGGATCAAAATAAAACACTTCATTCATCCAAAAATTTATCATCTCCATCTCATAAAAAACTTAGAGCTTTGGAAATATCATTATCTAGACTTGGGTACATCCTTAAACCAAATGAAAATAATTTGTTCAGTTAGGTGTGTTTGGATGAATCCTTCCTCACACACTTAGTTAAATCAGCACACCTTTGAATGAGTTCATCCTAAGATAACATCTAACATCTCAGGGTTTACAAGTTCATTACCCAAATCAAACCAATCAAAAATCCAAAAGTCCTAAAGTATAGCATTGATCTAAAGTTCCTAAAATTTCAACACCCATATCATTCACCCCTTTCATCCTTCATCTCATCATTGCTCCTAAACACCTTAGAGATATACTTTTGCAACAAGGTCAAAACACAAGAAGAACATGGAATATAAACTTTATCCATACATCATGAGTAATCCAAGTCAAATGAACTTTCAAAGCCTTACAATGCCGATTGATTATCAAAACTCACATTTATACAATCCGTACATGGGATCATTATCTCCTACAAACCTCAATGATACAAATGTGAGTATGCCCAGTCAAAAGTTTGGAACACCTTTCCCAATGGTAGATTTAAATCCAAGTCCAAACCTACAAATCTATCAACCAAACACTCAATGCACGAGTCTTCCACAAAACAACATCAACCCACCAAATCCATACATGACAAATGTGAATATATCAAGTACAAGTTTTCCAAACATGAACATTTCAAGTACACACTTGGTAAACTTTGAGATAGATATGTTTGTGAATCATACAAATGTTTCTCAAAGTCCAAGCAAGATGTTAATGATTCCATGTATTGATCCAAATTAGGGTAACACCATGCGAAATCAAAGTTACCTAAATCAAGGCAATGTGATTCCCAACCACAACAGTGTTCAATTTCAACCTATCATGCCAAATCTAAGCATCACCCCAAGTTAGAACATTGTCCAAAATCAATTTTTCCATGATCCCATGCAAACACCACAAGTGTACATTCCAAATTTTCCTAAAAAAAATCCAAATCAACTATATCAAGGGTTTCAAGATCAAAATCAAGATCAAATTGCTTCACTTGCCAAACTAATTGAATTATTAAGCCAAGAGACATTTTCACTCCAAAATCAATACACTCTACTTTTGGTTGAACCATGTCATCAAAGCATTGAGTTGTGTCCATAACCACATCAAGAACAATATCTTCAATATCAAGAAGTCGGATATCAAGATCAACAACATCATCAACAAACCTAATCACCGTGTCTCAAAGATCAATCACCACATCTCCAAGATCAATCATCACAAGGTCAATTTAAAGTAAAAATCTCACAAGGTAACAAATAAAAATACAAACCACTTGGGAGACCAATTGAATAAGTCGTGCAACAATTGGTACAAGAAAATCTCATCAAACTCCCATTTATAAGAATTATCAAGAGCCCCTAGTTAAACCACTAGGGTATAACGAGAAGCACCTTTGTGACTTTCACAAAGTAAAGAGACACACAACATCAAATTTTATTCGACTCAAAAATCTCATCCAGGACCTTATTGATCAAAAGATAATCACTATTGGGGACAATGATGAAGATTCAACCACTAGTGATAGCATTGGAAATCTCTCCACCACAATTGTTGAAAACAATGATCAAGACCTATCCATCAATGAGCACATTGAAGATGTTTCCACCTCATCTAATGACCAATTCACCATACATCAAGAGCCACTTTTTGGTCATCTATTTCAAGGAGTGTTAGAGTTATTTGATCCTATTGACATAATCCATGATCCATCAACCAATGATCATGTTGAAAATGTCTCTACATCATCTAATGAGTTAGAGGACATATCTCAAGGATTTATTCTAAAGCATGATCAACATCTTTCACTAAAGTCTAGCAATGGTCCTTCCCAAGACATATTGACATCCTTTGACCTGATGGTTACAGAAGGGATCCTCAACTCAACATTTGATCCAAGTCCACTCAAAGATCAAGAGGATATTGAGCCACTTCCCATGCCTAACGAAGATATCCAAGAACCCTTTGTAAGCAATCCATCCTTTGAAACTACCCCATGTCAAGAACTTGATCCAAAGCATGTTATAAGCAATTCCCAAATCATTCAAGATTAAGAATTTGTATCTCCAACCTACTACAATGATCTAATGGATACTCTCCTATCTATACAAGATGATCATATCCACATAGCACATACTCCTCCATCTACCCATGAGATGCTTTCTTTGGATGGACACGTAGATGATCTTCATTCAGAACATGATTCCTTTACTCCTGACATTATTATACAAAAAGAGCAGGTTATTGATTCCTACATTCAAATTGAGTTGTCAACATCAGGATCAGATATATCCCACATTCAAACTGAGGACTTCATGTATGAAATATCCAACATTATCCACTCAAGGAAACAGGTCAGATAGAATAGGATATTTTGAAGTCAGCAGAGCAACAAATTGAAATAACGTCATTTGCAGTGATCATTTATCAGAGAATGCTTTCTGAACAAGACATCTCAAAACAAGCAGAATCAAGGAATGAAGGTGCTACTACCACCATTCTAGGGAAAAATTTATCTAGTGCAAGCATCAACATAGGGAGCATGAAGAATCCTTATAATGAAACTGATGCCAATACTACAACCATCCACGTCATGAATCTTCATTCACCCATCACTCCATCCATGAATTGGGACCAACATCAAAAGAAGGATGTGAATCAAAGCATGAAGAATGTTATCAAATCAAAAGAAACAAAGACACAAAATGGACAAATAAAATACACATGGATACCAAAAAATACAAAGAAAGATTATCCCTATCAAACTCCATCAATCAAAGAAACTATGGGGAAAAATTAAAAAAGGAAAAGTATCCATCAAAGATGTCCACAAAGGCATAAGCTGGCTTCTCAAGCGACATACAAAGTGTATCAAGCAGATGGTCTTAATTCCATGCACACTTTTGTAACCACCCATCATTGCTCATCTTCCCAAGTTTGGAGAGTCAAATGTTCTAAACTGTCAACCAATCCATCTTTTATCCCTAAACACACTCCATCCACGCCTCCACGCATGATATCCAATTCTCACATTAACCATGTATTGGCAGCCTCCCTTCATCATAAGGATTCAGAAGGCACTCTATTGCGATGTGCGCATAAAGACAAAGTTAACTCCAGTATCAACAAAGAAGATCACGAATCTCAAAAATTGTATTCAAGTGCACGTATCTTGGTAAAGCAACTTCTTCATATAGAATATCGATGGAACATTATTGTAAAATAATCTACATCAACACCACCAGGTGGTTCAACACGAGCTTAAAATCTTTCAAAAAAATTAAAAAAATATAAAAAATATAAAAATTCAAAAAAATTTAGAAAAAATGTTGAAAACAGTAAAGAAAAAAGTTGTCCTCCAGTGAAAACCACTACGGTGGTGCTTTGGATAGGTACCAGGATGAAAACCTTACAAACAGGTGTCATGTGCAGAATTGAGCATCTACATGCGCCATTTCAGGTGGAACCATCTCATCCCATCCATAATAAATCCAACATTCCATCCATCTCATCCATAATAAATCCATTCATCCATGAACCATTTAGCCAATCCATTTTCATCTGTCTCCATCCATAGTTCGAGTTATCTTGATCTTGACAAAGTTTGGTGCACACTTTACACTTGCTAATGGTAAACATCTTGACATGGGTCATTTTCATTAATCCTATCCTATCCAACATTATTTGAGCCATGAAGCATTATCCAAATAACCATCATCTATCCGAACCTATTATCTTATCACAAGATAATCCATGGCATCCTTTGTATGATTACCACATGCATCCATCCACACACCTGTCCAAGCATCTGTCATTGACATTCCACACATTGCTAGACACTAGGCGCAAATATTTACATCTTGCTTCGAGAATAAATCTTGATCTATATCCTCCAACTTATGTGGTGATCCAAACATTGGCAAACGTGAAATCAAATTGGTCAAGCATTTGTGATCCAAAATCCAAATCACTAGCCCATGGCATATTTTGACAAGAAGACGTTCCTTATCAAGTTTTATCTTTAATCGAACATCAATCCAAACAATCAATATCAGTCGCATCTAACGCGTGCTTCAACGTCACATCAAATCATTCAAAACAATTTTGTTCCAAAATCAAGCTTCAAAATCCTGATCAATCGAATCCAATCATTCCCTCATCATCTTGGGATATCCATCCCAATCCTTGTGTTGCTTAACACTATCCTGGAATTGTTGTGTATCCTCAACAATGTTATCATCATCAATCCCTTGTCATCTTTGGATATCCATCCTAATCCTTGTGTTGCCTAACACTATCCTTGCATTATTGTGTATCCCCAACAATGTTATCATCATCAATTCATCGATCTGATCAATCAATCTTACCTTGGTTTTCAAAAAATCCAAAAATTGAGCACTGCTATTGTCACACATATCCATATCCAAATCATCAAAATCATGCGAAAACTCCAAAAACATCAAAAAATCAAAAAATTCCAAAACATCATAAAATCAAAAATAAAAAAAACATTCATAAAAAATAGAAAACATCAAAAAAATGGTATCTTAACTACGTCGTCTCTGAGCTTAAACGTAGGCAAGGCTAATCTTTGATCAGCCCACGAGACACAAAATCCAAAAACATTCAAAAACACAAAAATCCAAAAACATTCATAAAATCTCAGAAAATCCAAAAACATTTGAAAATTTGGAAAATCAAAACATTTGTAAAACATCTTAAAAATACCAAAAACAACCTCAAAACATTTCAAAACACCAAAAAATCCAAATATTTGAAAAAATCCATTTGTCCCATTTCGCTTTCACCCATAATAATCATATCCATAATAAATTGATCATCACCTTCATCCTTTAGTAATACAAATAGAAACAAGAACAACAATCAGCAAAAGCAAACTTCAAACACAAAATCAAAATCGAAACAACAAACTTTTAAATACAAAATCAAACTCTTGATCATTTGCAAACATGTCAATCAACCTTATATCAATAGCCTTTTTAACAACCTATCAACTTGCCACCATCCACTAACATGTCCTAGGATGTATCCTTCCTACAATGGGCATTATCTATTGGAAAAACACTTTGGATAAACAAAACGACATGCTGCCATCCACTAACATGTCCTATGATGTATCCTTCCAACAATGGGCATTTTCTATTGGCAATCATTTTGGTTCTTATCCTAAACAAAACAAATCCCTTTGGCTAGAGGTATGAAGAACATTGACTTGTTTGTGTTCTTAATCTTTTATTTTTGATTTATCTTATTGCGCTCATTTCAATGACCTCTCGATGATATCTAATCAAAGTGATTTAGAGAGAAAGGAATGGGGCATCGATCATTATTTTTTTGTTTGTTGTGCTTGTTGGACATTTTTGTAATATAACTTGGTGAATACTTGCTTTGTTAGGTGCATCCTAGCAAGGTTTTTGTATGTCAAGTGTGAACAAGAATACTTCTATCTGTTTGTCAAGTCAAAGTCCATCGCACTAGGTACAATGCCATCTTGGTTCTTTATACCTTGATGCATCGTGCTTATGTGTGTTATCAAACATAAGGTAATTAGCCCTTTTAAAGTCCCAATTATTGATAAGCAAATCATCCATCTCTCATCATCAGAAAGTTGGCTTGTTGAATCCTCTTGTCATCATCTCATTTCTTCTTTTCCACCTAACATCATACTAGGATAGTTGATCATCATCGCCAATGCATCCATCTTGTATCCACAAATCATCAAAATACTACATATCATATCATATCATATAAGAAACATTGATAATCTCACATGCATGTCCATCAATGTATAATATAGATCTGTTAGTCTAAACATCTCATAAATCATACATTTGCATAAAACATCCATTGCATAATCATATAGGCATTATCACATCATCATCATTTAAGTTGTTTAGGATAATATAGATTGCTTATTCTAAGCATCTTGAAACCATCTCATTTGCATCATCATCATAACCATCCATACGTCCATCTTGAACCTCTTTATCGTGAGATCAACCCTCAAATTGAATCTTTTCGCTCGATCTCTCGAGGGGGCAATGTACTAGTATACTTCTTTCCGTTGGGGCATCCAAAAAAAAAAGATTTTTTTTGAATTTTGATCGTGGAAAATTTATTCTTTGAACCAACACAGCAAGTACATTGCTTCAAAAATGGGCAAAATGTAGATATGCAAAATTGACATCATGCATTCCTCATATTTAATTAAATCATATTCACTTGATCAATTAAATAAATCAAGTTTATTTGATTAATCTCCTAAGTTCTCTTTAATTAAATAAATCAAGTTTATTTAATTAATATCTTAAAGTCATCCATTTAAATTAAATAAATTTATCTTTATTTGATTTAACACTAACATCATCCTCTTTGATTAAATAAATCAAATCTTTATTTTATTAAATTTAAAATCATTTTCTTCTCATTTTGATTTATTTTAATCCTAAAATCTAAGTCAAAAGTCAACATCACCTAATCTCCTATTAAATTAATCAAATCCTGATTAATTTAATCTTAATCACCCAATCCTCTATATTTTGCAACTTGCACCAATAAATCATTTATTTGATTTAATAATTTCCTAATTACTTTCAAAATGGCATCAAAAAGGGAATATTCCTTCAAGTTTGAAAATCCCTCCAAATGTCTTGTCCTCCAACATAGCATTAACTCCTCTTACATTGTCTCTTACATGTCTCCCACTTGGCATTTAAGACTCTTTCTTCTCCCTCCAACAAGCCATCTTTTGAATTTCAAATCTCCCCCTCTTTGGAACATTGATCAAAATGTGCACAACCTTCATCCTCTCACATCTTGATAAGTGGCATCTTGTCATTGGCTCATGTTTTGTCCCACATCCTCCATGTTTTGCATTCTTCTATCCTTCTTGGTTATAAATGGAGGCCTCTTCTATTGTATTGATCTACACAAGTCCACAATCTTCTCCATAATCTCAATCATTTGAATCACACATCTCCATCATCAAGAGCTTATAAAGGGATTGGGAAAATGGCTTCTTTCCACATCAAAGAAGCACCAATCCCCTATGGGATGCTGGTTTGATTATTAGAATAGTGTTTCATTGTGTTTAGCTTTCTTTTTGCTTTGTCTCCATTATTATTGTGATTAAATGAATTTCATATGGAGCATTGTATTTGCCTTGTTTAAACCGACTAATGCTAACATTTATCTTTGTTTGAGCAAGATCGTAGGTTAGTGCTCACACTATTAACTGCAGTTTTAGGTGTTTATTTTACATGCAAGTGAATTGATATAGGTTTTAAAAATATACATTGGCGACATCATTCAAAATTAAAGTGTTATCACTGCCCTATTATAATTGAAATTTTTCTTTAAATTTGGATATCATTAGAAGGATTCTTCTAAACAATTAAATATATCTTGATAGTTCATACCGATCAATTTGGGGGGAAGGTTGCTAAAAGTCATGTCATGTTATCTTTAGTCGAGATAGCTGGTGGCAAGCTTGAGCATGAATTCCAACCAAGAGTGATGTTGAATCCACTATCAAACTTGCTTCATTTCCCAAAATGGGGATTTTTTTGAGGCAACCTATAAACCATTTAGTGTTAGGGAAGTGGTGAGGAAGTGGCCCAATGTTGTGGACATGGACATGAGATATAATATCAAGAGGAATACATTTTATCAACTTATGTCCAAGGCAATTCCTTCAGGATGGCAGGCGGAGAATCAAGGGGAAGAGGAGTAATTTCCTTTTATGGTGCTCCCTTGGAGGGCTCAAATGCACATGGTTTTTTTTGTTCATAGAATGGTAGGGCTTCAAAAAGGGGATTTACTTCTTGGTGCATAATTTTGATCAAATCCAGAATTTGAGTGTGAGAAAATGGACAATTGTCCATTTGGTTTACTACTTTATAGTCTTACATTTAGTGATTTCCATGAGCTTTCAAAATGTATTTCATGTCATCAGGTTCGTGCATATCCATCTATGGTGTTAATTTTAAAAGAAGCAATCCATGTTCATTTTAAAACTTTTTATGCGAACCCTTCTCCTAGTACCTGCAAAACAACATGAGTAAACAAGTTAAACAAGGTATTGCAAGCTAAAACAAGGATTCCCCATGAAATCCATTTACAACCTCAAACTAGGAATGAAAATAACAAAGAACACAATGAAAATGATAAAATAAAGATTAAATCCTAATTAGATGTGCAAACTCATGATCCCATGGGGGAATTGGTGCAAATTTGATGTGAAAATTGGCCCTTTCCCAATTCCTATGATGCAAGCTTGATTGTGTTGATGATGATATTGATCCACTTTGATGAAAGATGAGAACTCCAAGCCAAATCTGCAAAAAACCTAGCTAAGAATTCAATGATGGATGGAAATGGCTAAATATTTTAGCATAATAACTTTGCAATGTTTGTGGATGATGAAATGAGGATATGAGCTCTTCATTTATATGATTTCAAGATGGATGAATGTCCAAATTTGAGAAATATGGGACTAACATTCATCCAATGATATGATGCCACTTGTCAAGCCATGAATGGATGAAGGATGTGCAAGATTTGGGGTTTGTGCCATTAAATGCATAATTTTGAATTTCAAATTTATTGAAATGACATGCAAAAGGGAAGGGAAAATACAATAAATGCCACTTGGCTCAAGGCAAAGGACATGTAAGAGGAAGTTATTGCCTTGTTGGATGTACATGTTGACTTGGAATTTTTTAATTCAAATTGAGAGAATATTCCAAAAGAGCCTTGTGAGGAAAAATAGGGATTTAATAAATGAATTAAATCTATTTTCATGTGCAACTTGCATTATCTAGAGGATGGGATATGAGATGAGATTAAATTAATCAATGGTTAATTAATTTAATGAGAGAGGTTAAATGATGTGACTTATTTGACTTAGATTTATGGATTTATTTAAATCAAGTAAGAGAGGAATATGATAAGATAATAATTAAATAAGGATTTTGATTTATTTAATTAAAAGAGATGGTGTTAGATTAAATCAAATAAGGTTTTAATTTATTTAATTTAATGAACAAACTTTAGAGATTTAATCAAATAAATTGATTATTTAATTAAATAGGGATAAGTAGATCAGATGAATTAATTTAATTAACAAAAGAGATTGACTTAATTAAATAAAATGATTTATTTAATTGAGAGAGGAATGTTGATGAATTTAATCAGATAGGGGAATTTGATTAAATGGTTAGACCGAGGGATGATTCAAGAAGAAACGATGTTAGTAAGTCGGGATCAGATGCACAATATCAATCGATATATTTTACGTGTCTATACTTTCTTTCTTTGTTATGTAGGTTCTCTATTAGGTCTTCAAAACACAATTTTTAGATGGGTGATCCCATAATAGTGGGTTACAATTACATTGAGGAAGGGAAAATTCATTTTGGGTGGGAAAAACTTTATGGGGGTTAGCTAGAGGGGGGGAGTCTAGCGAACCCCCCTTTAATGGGTTTTTCTTTTTCAATGTCATTTAAAGGGGGGTTTGCAAGAAGGGGGGGTTCTAGTGAATCCTCCCCCACTTCTAGCAAAGCGAACCCCCCTTTTTTGCCCTTCTCCCCCTCCTTTAACATTTTTTTGTAGAATATTGTGTTTTCAAACTCAGATTGAGGATGAAAATGGAGGCAACTTCATAGACCCAACTAGATGATGGTAGTCCTTAGAATGAACTATCCATCAAGTATAATTTTAATATATTTTGGTTTTATTATGTATTTTTTTAGTTAATTAAACATAGGTTTTTCACTGAAAATCAAGCTCTATGTTCTGCACATGTGGAAAAATAGTATATTATGAAAAAAAAATCTAAAAAATATCTATGCACTAGATATTTATGTCCTTGATCCAAGAAAAAAAATTGAATTTCGATAGATACAAAAAAAGTTGTGTTAGCAAGCAAGCGTATGTCTAAATTATAACTGGATGACTTCAAAACTTAATTAAGGAAAAAATATTCAATAAAACACCATGAAACCAATTGCATGCGCTAGATATCATAGTTAGGGATCTAAATTCAAAAAAATTAGAATTTTATCCTTCATAGAAAAAAATTATGTGTTAGCAAGTACATGTCACTCTTTAAAAATGGTGTTTACTGTTAAAAACTAGTTTTCAAAGGAGATGGGAAAAGAAATGTAATTTGATTCCAATTTTTTTTTAAATATATATATTTAGAATCTAAAAACAAATTTTTAGAAATCAGTAGTTTGCATCATCTTCAAATTCCTGATGGTTTAGTAGCTGTAGGTGCTTGATAGTGAATATTTAGTTAAAAAAATCAATTCAATGTCAAGTTTGGCCAAAAAGTGTAACCCACTATTGTAGGATCACTGAGATAACATCTATAAACAATGAACATAAATGAATATAGTAATGGTTACAACTAACATGCAATATGTAAAATAGAGACATCACATAAAGGATCATGAATAACCCAATATCAACTATAGCTCTACGAGAATATAGTATTTGGGTAAATTTTGAGTGAAAGTACAAAGGGAATGTATAATGAGAGGTTTTACATAAGTTCAATTAAAAATTAGTATGCTTGCAATTTTTTTTCTAAGATGGGCCATATTTTTTAATTTATATTTGACCTATTAAAAGCATGTCACTCATTAGCAAGTCTAGTCTTGAGGCAAAATTCTTAATTTACATCTTATTTATTAGCACCATATCAATCATTTGAAATAACATGTTGGTTGAGAAAGCTTCTTTAGTCTAATAAAAAACTAAGATGGTTACAAAGTTATCTTATGTGGGGCAAGCATACTAAGTAGAGATGTATAATGGGAAGTTTTATCGCCTCCTCATTATTCCCAAATTGCATAGAACCTACAATCAAAGAAGTCCATTTATTTTTCTTAGTTCATACCCAGATGTGCAAGGTTTTCAACCTAGATTATTAGGCCCTTCAATGATATTTGTTTACTATTCAAATTTAGATATCCAAAGAGGAGATTAATAATTCATAGACAACAATTTCTTTTATTCTCATAAAGGTGGATGTAGGGATTATTGTTGATGCTAAGTGCCACAATCAGTAAACATAATCTTGAAAATCTCAATCAGTACAGAGGGTTTGTGGACCCCCTGCTTTTAAACTTTTTTTTGTTTTAATTTTGATTTTTAATAAAAAAATATTTTCTCAGGGTTTTTTAATTTTTTATTTAACCAATAAGATTTAAATTTTTTTAATATTTTTTTTCTGCAGATACCAAATGGAAGGTCATACAATAGGGTAGGGGGCAAAAAAAATGCATTTTTTATAGTGATAAAAATAGGTCAAATTTTATGTCAATCTTCATCTCTTAGGCCTTCTGGATCCAATGGTGTGGTTGGTTTTGTCCAAGGGGTCAAATGTAACATTTCTCTTACAAAACCCTCATTATGAACATCCATAAAAAAACCTTTTTCCAACAAAGATTCATAAGCCCAAATTTGCAAAAAAAAACCACAAATCTACAACTCCAAAACCTCAAATCTACAAAAAACATGTGCACAAAACCCTCATGTCTTGCAATGTCTTCATTCTTTTCATGCAAGCCCCAGATTCAAACTATGTACAAGATCTACTCCAACAAGGGTTATGCAAACCAAAACCATGACTCTAATACCAAATGAAAGGAAATATGCATCCATCCAAGATAATTTCCACATAACCTAAATAGATAAACCTATGCAAACAAGTATTTAGAATCCATATGCAAAAGAATAGATAACATACCATCAAAGATGACACAAGATATACCCTACGAAAACCCTCAAGAGGGAAAACCTAGCCTCTAAATGAATCCATCACTCATGTATTATTCAACAATAAACATTACAATACATCTTAAGAGTCCTCCATGAGCACCTTTGAAACATCAAACCCTCTACAAGCACTCCATGTGAACAAACATGTAACCACACATTCCATGCCATGCTTCAACCCTCACAAATGCTAACAAGAGATGCTCTCAACCCCTTAGCCAAATAGCCAAGCTAACTATTTAACCTTAGACAACTACCCATGTGCTTTCTTTTATAGAAACAAGCTCCCACAAAACCACGAAGTGGTATTACATAAAACCATGTGACTAATACCATGAACTTACAAAACCATTAACCATCATTTAATATTGGTAGTAAGTTTTTATAATATTAAATATTATTTCCATGTGCAACCCCACATTAAATACTTAACCTAATGTTACATACAACACATAAGTGGCCCCAAGAATGCTAGACCCATGTGATGCACACATCCCTAGATTCCCTAGGTGCACCACATGGTATATAAATAAATATTACATTATAAAATTATGCAAGGTGTACAACACGCCTTTTCCTAACATTCTCTACATAGTTGTTCCTTGATATACTTGCAAATAAATATCTCCTCATTCAATTAAATGTTTCTATTCCCTAGTGGTGCACTCAAGGATAGAGGGCTAAATGAATAGCAACCTCATCCTTGCAACCAACACCTCCACACACACATACAATATTTTAATTGCTTAAATTAAATTAAATTTAATATCCAACCCACATAGAAATTGCATAAACTCAAATTAAACATATGAAGCTTCATAGGTTCAAGATTGCATAAACCCAAATTAAACACATGGGACTTCATGGATTCAAATTTACACAACATAGCAATAGTTAAGATTTTATTCAAATTACGTAATTGATATACATGCATATGATTGTATAATATATTTACATCTCTGCAAGGAACTAGAGACTCAACCCTATCTACACTTAGAACATTGTAGTTCCCTTCAACAATAGATTGATATAATATCACATGTATGAAAACCTACATAATGATATATGACACCTAATTTTGAGGAAAAATAGACAATATTTTACTTTGGAAACTCAATAGTTCAACTTGCAAGGCAACATACACAAGGACCACCAAAAAGTAACGCAACACATGCAACAAAATCCACATGTTAACTTTAGTCTCTAAATTTGAGCTTCTTGACAACATACAAACAAACTACCAACAACCACACTAGAAGCTAACTTCCCATCAATTTCTAAGCATTATAATTTATTTAAACAATATTTAATATTTTTAACTATTATTTCATAAATATTAGATATTGTTACTTAATAATTTATATTATTTAATATAAATATTATCATAAATTTTAAAATATGAAATATGAAAGATTTTAAAGTTTTTAACCCTACTATTTTGACACTAAATTCAACAAAAATATTCTGAGAGAGGAGAGAGAAGCTCTTGATATGCATATGCCAGAGTCAAGGTAGCACTTGTTTATGGATATATATGTGGGTTGCCAAAGGAAAATGTGATTTTCAACCACGTGGAGGGCTTTTAATTTAAAATATAAAGACTATAATATAATAATAATAGATTATATTATTATTTATATAGATTATATTACTATATAGATTGTTTTTTATTATTATATAATATTTAATATATTATTATATTAAATGAATCATAATTTAATATTTTATTATAAATATATTTATTTATGATTTATTATATCATAAATAATAATAATAAATAATATATTATTTATTATAATATATAATAATATAAATAATAGTAATAAAAAAATTATATAAAGACTATATCATATATATATATAACAAGGTACATAAGAGTAAATTATATTGATTTGAAAAGAGGGTTACAAAACGTTTGCATTGCAAGAGCCACCAAAACTCGACCACCATAATTGAAAATCACCACCCCCAAACTGTAAGAGCAAATTACAAAATTGCAGACCTTCCCTTATACACCAAAGTATAAACCAAGCATAAAAGCCAAACCAGATTGCACCAACACTATCATTACATATTAACGAAAAAGACCAGGCAATATGTCGAACCAAACACTACACCAACGCTATCATTACATGCTAACAAAAAAAACCAAATAGTATGTCGAACCATACACTATGCCACAAACTTAAACATTACAACCCTAAACCAACCAGAGCACCAACTATAGGGCTTACATGAAACCATTTGCTTTGGCGAAGGCGTCAAACTTTGGGACCCAATTGAAATTGCTCATAGGCTCCAATTGTAGCACCTTCTTAAGGTAATTTTCCCCATAAGCCACAGTTGCCTATGCTAACCAGAGCCATGCCCTTTAAATCCAACAACAGAGGGTAATATTTGATGATGATACCCAAATCTTTCATCAAAGCCAAATCACATGGACGTGGGGTGCCTAAGCCAAGAATCATCACGCATAGAGCCTCATCTAGCCCACCCAACAACTCTTTCTTGAAAAGTTTACACACCAGTGCTTTTGCCTTCACCTTAGCTATGCGGATATCAAGTAGAGATGCCAGGAACTGAGAGACAATGTGGGTGTTGATACAAAATGTCTCACAATTCGTCAAATTCCCTTTCCCTAACACCATTTTCACTGTGACCATTGTGAGATGATCTATGTTGAGCATAATGTGTTTTAGTCGTTGATCAGAGACCACACAAAATGCAAGTTACCTAACCTTGTAGTCCAAATGAATTGGAGTGTTCATGCCCAAACACATGATCGATTCCACAGACATATGGACAATGAATTTTGACCTTTCCACCATTAGCCACCACCAAAAACCAGAGACAAGGAGGAGAAACAAATAACTTGCTACAACGATGCCACTTTCAGTTATTAATAATGCAAGATTTTCCTAAATCTCTTCCACACTTATAATGTTGTATATAAGTGTGTGTGCCACCCCACAAATCGTCTAGTAGACCATGGACTGTCGCTACCCAGATGATGGAGTATGTAGTGAAGTGGAGTAGAGTGCCAGTGAAAAGACATGTAGTATCCAAACCAATCGGTTGTAGGTACAAACCACTCACCATCATTATGAGTACCAACGAGAAGTGACACAAAAAAATAAAGCAACATTTGGATATTCCTATTAACCTAACCCCAATGATGAGGCTTCCACATAAACCAGCTCCAGACAGGCGTACCCAAAAAACAAACTTTCCACAATTTATGTGGAAAGTCGCCCTCCCTACTGCCCAAACATATATATAATTATTATTTATTATATAAATATATTATTAATATTAATACATATTATTTTACTATTATGTTAATAGTAATACAATATTAACAAAATTAAATATAAATGAATTTATTAAAAAAAAAAACCCTTGGAAAAGCATATATTAAATTATAATATTATTTTACTCATAAATATAAGATTTAAAAAAGAAGAAGAGGGCTTCCATGAAATATTAAAAATATTAAATGAATCATAATTCAATATTTTATTTAATAATAATAATATAAAATATTATTTATTATAATAAATAATATTTTTAAAGGGGAGTTTGTTGCCATGATTTTTTTTGTAGGTGGTGGTTTGCATAGTGAAATAGATGTGACTTCTTCCCTACACAATAGTAGAAATGTACAGAGAGATTGCCTTAAAAAACTCACATGTTTACATTTGAAACTAAATATATTTCATCTAACTTTGAAAAATTCTAACTTCTAATTCATTGGAAGGTACATGTATCATTTGGATTTTAAGCAATTTTCATTAATGCTTTGTTATTATTACATGTCCTTTTAAAGATATTTTTTTGATACGTAAATATTTTGTATTGATAGCTAAAAAAAGATTTTAGATTTGAGTTTCATTGCTATCCAAGAAACAAAACCTACTCCAAAACCCTTCAACAACTACCTAGAACATGCATTCTCCCCGGACACCAAAATGCACCAAACCCAACCCACAGGCTACCTATCTACCTCATACATGCAATTCAAACTAACATCCTAAGATTTTCATACAAACACCCAAAAGGACTATACAACAAACAAACATCAAAACCCAAATATACCTGTTACTCCTTCGAAATCACACCTTCTGCAAGCAAAAGATCTCTGAAGATTTCTGCCAATCAACACCTCCTAATGGCTCCAAATACAAATGATGCTTCAAGAAAATCAGAACACAATGAGCTCGGTCATGATGATGCTGCAGAGCCTCACCCTTGATATCTAATATGAAAGGGTATCTCTTGACTCGTGCTCTTAGTATAAGAGAATGATGTAAGTCGCGAGGTCGAGGAATCCCTACACCCAACTCTACCATAATCACCACATCCACGATGCCTTCCAAAAGACTGTACCAAACAAGTTTTCGTGCCATCAACAATACCATAGCCTTTGGCACCTCCAAATCCAAAAGTAAGGCAAGGAAATGGGCCACTATGTTAGCATTCGTTTGCTAGCATTCTACCGTGTTCACAAACTCCTCCCCTAGAAGTAGTTCTGCCGCCCCCAAGACTAGCTCATCCCAATCTTTGAACACTGATTTCAATCACCCATGCTGAATTCTTCCATAGAAAGCCTAAAGCTTTCTTGCAGATGGAAAACACACCAGAGTCTCCATCATTTTCATGAGATAAATGAGGGATGCAAAGAGAGTTAAAGTGAAATGAATCCCATAGCCTATTAAATCATCCCATCAACTTGAGAACATTCCCCACTCTATCCCCCGACAAGACTAGCTTTTAATGCGCCCAGATAGAGAATGTTTAAACGCACACCACCTTTCCCGCATTAAACACCTATTACCGCCACCCTACTACACTGCGCCAGCCAGCCCTATGTCGTCACCCACATACCTTCGACGACACCAATCCCGAAGAAACCTGCTTGGCAGCCATAGGGTCCTTTTAAATATATTATTAAATGTACCATATAACCCTTTTTAGTACAACAAACATTTAAAAATCTAATATTTTATTATTTGAAAAGTACTTGCTAGTACATAATACAAATAAACCACCAATATTTAATTATTTGAAAAGTACTCACAAGTACATAACACATTTAAACCACCAATATTTTATTATTAAAAGTATTTGTATTTTTTGAATGACGCGAGGTTGCAAAAATGACTCAAACCTCCACAACCAATCAAATTGTAAATAATTAATTTTTCAAATATTTTTTATTAAAAAAATTGCATCTTAAACATTGATAAGATTTGAAAACACAAATATATATCTCATACTAAATTTTTTTCACATTTCATTTATTAACAGGTATAAAGAGTATTCACCCTGTTAAATGATTTGGAATGCAGTATAGGGGAGAGGGACCAATAGTCGTGCATACTAACTTTGTGAGCATGTAGTGATTGCCTACAATATAGTAGGACCATTTTTTTTTTTTATGAAATGTAGACTGACCTCTTATTAGCTGATAAGCTATATATATTGTGAATGCAGTCTCAACTGAAACTTGTCTCACGTCAGTTACCGCTCCCGTTAAATCATTTTTTGAAGTTGTTTACCATTCAAAAACCACTTAGATCAATTCTGTCCTCGCTGTTTTTCCCTTCTCATATTTTTGTTTAGGCAAATAACGATGCATCGAACAATATTGTGCCTCCCATAAAGGAAAATACCCACGCGGGCGGTGGAGTGTAGAAAGTTACAATGATTTTTCATGGCATGAAATAACTATTGAACGTCTCCTATTTAATTCATATTTATTGCTTCATACTCCAAGTGTTCACATATGCACTTCATTTCAAACTTTTTTTTTTAAGAACAACCACGTTTTTACTTAATTTTTATTTTTTGTACAACGAATAAAAAAAAGTAATGGCTGTGTTTTACATGTGCATATAAATAAATTAGGTTTATGCATAAATAATTATAAATGCTTTTTATATGGAACGAAAATATTATAGATACTATTATATTTTTTTTTATGTAATTAATTTTTTAAAAATTAATTATTCTTTTATAATTATTATTACATTAAATTATATTATTATATTATAATATTATATTATTTTATTAAATTATTATAATATTATATATTTTTTATTATATTTATTATTATTATATAACATAATTTTAAATTTGTATTATTATTTCATAATAATATTTATTTATTATTATACTCTTTTTTAATATAATTAAATTTGTATTAGTTTTTATAATTATTATTACATTAAATTGTATTATTATATTTAGTCGATAGGCTATATATATTGTGACTGCGGTTTGATCCGAAACCTGTCTCACACCGATAATTGCTTTGTTAAACCATTTTTCAAGGTTATTTGCTATTCAAAAACTATGTATCAATTCCTCTACCAACAACATATCATATCTAATCAATTTTTATTGCCCACTCCCCTGAGAGTCACGAACATTACCAATTCATCCCCCAGCAGCATGTTGTCATATCTAATCGATTTTTATTACCCGCTCTTATGAGAGTTGCGAACATTACTAGACCCATTCAACATTGGCCATCCCTACTCTATACGAATCGAACGGGAATAAAGAATGATTGATTATGTTGTGAAGGTTCTACTATTCTCTAAGTTTACGATATGGTGTAATCATATACCACTATTGTCAAATCGTTTCCATTGAGATTGAATATCTATCTAAGCTTTGCCATAGTCATTGATATCTAGTGTGTTTAGGTTTTAATTACATATACTTTTCTATCGGCGTAACCCTTGCACCCTTTTTGGTGCAAGTGCTAGTTTATCTATAACTAAGGTTTGGAGGTGTGACTCATCACGCAACTTGCAACATCAACACATCTATGAGAAGTGTCTAAAACTTGACTTTTTAAAGATTCAACTAAAATATAATTATGGTACTCTTGTAGTTGAGCAAAAAATTATATTTGTTGTTTGTAGAATATCATATTTTTATTTAAAATAAAACTTATATGCAACCTAAATCGACCAAACACCTATTGGTAACCATAAATCTTTTTATCTCTAGCATGTATATTCAACACAAATGAACCAAATAGTTGAACACAAAAAACTATTTTTTGTTATAAAAACAACACATAATTATTTAAAATACAACTTATATGAAACAAAAATGAACCAATAGTTGAATACTAAAACTTTTTGAAAATCTTTCACATTTAATGGAAAAATGCATGGTATTTATTGTGATAGAATAAACTAGTAATATGAAATACTTCAATGCTTGTACACTCTAATAGTTGTACACATAAAAATAATATTTTTTCATTATAATTACAATTATTGTTTAAATGAGTGTTATTTTTTTAAATGACAACATTATGATATTTTATTTGGGACAAAAAATTATTTATTTCACTTTTTATGAATGTAATGTATGTTTTTTTATATAACATTCGTAGGTACACATATGGGTTTATTTTGATCAACATTTGATTATTTCAAAGTATGAGTCTATTTTGACTAACAGTTGATTATTTTTCTATTTACATGTTAACTATTTATTTACAATATATAATATAAATATATGATGAAGACTGAATATGATAAACACTAATACTATAACTATATGATAAAGACTGAGTATTATAATCACAAGTGCTATAAAGTTGACCCTGTCAAAAAGTACTGGCCCCTCTCCTTTAACTATTTGGAGAATCGTTTACAAAAGTTTGTCGCAGTGAGCTGAGTAAGGAGGACAATGCCAAGTCTTTCAATTTGATGGTGTAAATCCCACGGTTGTTTTCCTGGGTTATTTGCATGTAATATATAACAGTACAGAAACCACCCAAAAACAGCAACAGCCATTTTTCCTCCCACTAGTCATGGGGATCTCCCAAATTGTAGGAATAATATCAACAACACTACTCGCAGTCTTCCTTTTTCTCAAAGGAAGAATTAACCCAGTTTTACTCTTGCCACTATTGCACGCTTTCACAGTGGGCTTTATAGCTGCCATTTGCGCGCACCCATCACTGAATCTGCCTCTGCTCTTTGGAAAAAACAGGGAGGGGAGTTTTCCATGGTGGTCTTTGCTGCTTCATTACCCATATCTATTTTTTCTGCGCCTCTATGTGAAGTTGAGGAGAATGATAACCAAGGAGCCAGTGTATAATGAGATTTATCCACAATTATATGTCGGTGGGTGGCCATGTTCTGCATCAGATATTCCTCCAGGAGAGCCTGCAGTCATAGATTGCACATGCGAATTGCCTAAAAGCTCGTGTGTGGATAATATGAATCTTTCATATATGTGCATACCCACATGGGATACTCGCGCCCCTGGTCATCAAGACATTGATTTAGCTGTTCGCTGGGCTGCTGAACAACGGTCCAAGAACATGCCTGTCCTAGTCCATTGTGCTTTCGGTGAGTACTTTATCCTTCTGAAAGGCTTGTGCTATATAAGTGATGAATCATGAGATAGGCATTGCAATCATACTTCGAAGATGAAATCTCTGGTTAGTACTTTATTTTTCTGTTGTTGTAAATTAAATGAAGTAGAGGTTGAGACACATTTTCTTTTGAATAAGTGCGATCTAATGGATGAGACAGACATTTGCAGTCATAACCTACAACATGAAATCTTTCAGTGGACGTGTGATTTTTATAAGGTGTGTAACTTAAACGAAGTAGAGAATGAGACGCATTTTCGTTTGAATTATGTTCCCGATATAATAGATGAGAGAGGCATTTGCACTCTTAACCTAGAAGATGGAATCTTAATTGAAAATAATCAAATAAAACAAGCTTCGAAAATTCATTTGAAAGCAGTTTATCGATAGAAACGATATTTTAAATTTTCATGCAGTGCGAGGGCAATTGAGTTGTGTGCTGCCTCAATAAGGACTAAGCTGAACTTGATTAGCAAGTTCAACACTTGGGATGCCTTAAATGGGGTTGTTCGAACTTTGGACATGGACTTTTGGATATCAAAACAGCAGTTGGCCTCAACCTTTTTATTTGCATGGTGTAGCAGACCTTAATCAGAATGGAACTCTAATGGGTGTGTTGGGTTTTGCGGTTCTTTGATCCCAACGTTGAACAAGATGAAATTGGGAACCATCCATGTCAATGCTAATGTGGTTGGTTCAAAACGGCTAAATCAATTCAAGCCTATGATGCATACAAACCTCAGTTCTTGCAAGTTGCAAGTTAACTCCAACTGGATAACCAAAAAAGATACAGCAATATTTTAAATCATTATCAGACGGATAAAGAAAGTTGAATGCAGCATATAAGAAGCTTTACAGCAGCAAATAAACATACAGCACTATCAATATTTCCTAAACATCAGAATTGAAATACTTCCAGATCTATCCTATCTCCCCCTGAAAATCTCTTTCTGCCTAAAACCAGCAACAACCCCCTCTAATAAACAAAAACTACTACTCCAAAAAAAAGAACTAAACTCTTAAATAACCCATTACAGAAGTTACAATTCCACAAACTGCAGTCACAACACAATCTCCTAAAAATAAGTCTAAAGTTGATGAGAAGTAAGAAATAATGGGCAGTTAATGGTCGTTTACATCTTCTTTCTCATTATTTGTTCTTTTGCTTCCAGCCTCTTTTTGGGCCATAAATCATCCTCCTCTGCCAACTTGTTCTCTTTTTATTTTCCTGTCTTCTTGCAGCCTTAGACCCACCTCGACTTGTCCTCCACCAAAATCCATTGTGGCTTTTCTCATTGCTTGTCCAACCTTCAGTTGTACAGATAGACAATTAAAAACATACATCAAGGAACAAAAAAATTCCCATAGGTGCTTTCTCTATCTCTGCATTATTCCATTTAGGCATTCTTTCCAATTCTTCTTTGCAGCTTGTATCTGTTCCATGGTTTGTTGCCCTATCATAGACTATAAAGAGTCCATTTTTGTCTTCATCTATTTGAAATTTTGATATTGTGAATATGCTAGAAGTCAATATGGCATATCAACTTCTAGCATGCTCGCAATATCATGTCCTTCACATTCATTCTTCACCATGCCATCCTCTTGTACAAGGACTTCATCACTGCCATCAAATATGGGGCCTTCAATGATCTCCATCGCTACTGCTGCTTCATTGCTAATGTGGATTGCTTTCAGCTCACTCATCCTCTTCATCTTCAACCCATTCGTTCAACTTTTCTCTTTCAAACTCTTTGTATAGCACAGTTAATGGTCTTCCATCTACTAGTAACTCTGCCAACTCCTCAAGGGATTTAATCTTTCCTTGTTCTAGCAGTTCTGTCCCTTGGCTTGCCTCTTTGATAACAACTCTTTCTTACAAGCTGAGAATTTATTCTCACCAATCTTTTTTACCTCCTCACATCCCTTGAATGCCTTTGCTTCAGCTTTCTTTTTCTTTGCCTTCCCATTTATGTGTGTCTCACACTGCGCCAACATCCACCATAATTCCTCCAACTTAACCTCCAATTTTGCATCTTGCTTTGCTTATCTTTGTTTGCTTCTACCTTTTATTTGTTTTATTTCTTCTTCCAACTTGATTATCCTCCTTTTCTCATCAGGAAAAAAATCCACCTCTGCATCCATGGCCATAGCCACAACTCTCCACTGAGCTATTTATAACTGTTCTCATGAATTGTCTACTTCCAGCATCTTTGGATGCTTTCATAACATTCTGATGTAGACAAGCCTTGGCTCCTACGAGTAAAATCCAACTAGATACCCAAAAAAGATGCAACACTATCAATATTTCCTTTGCATTGGACTTGGAATACTTCCAGATCTCTCCTATCTTCCACACAAAAAAATTCTCTCTACCTAAACCTAGCAACACCCATGTCTAATAAACAAAACTTACTGTCCCCTTAAAACAAAATATTCTTAAATAGTTCACTACGGAAGTTACAATTCCACAAACTGCAGTCACAACAAAATCTTCTAAAAATAAATAAATGACTAAAGCTGATGGGAAGTGGGAATTAATCAGCAGTTAGTGGTTGGTTACATCAGCCTAGACTCAATTAGTTAGGGTAAACCCTCTTTCCAAATATGCAAAGGTGAGACAATCAGGATTCTATGGCTGGAAGGGTTCGAGTGATTCCTAATGAATTTTTAGATCATTAGAATTGCCTGGCCTTCTACAACCATTGCATACTGCCTAGCCAAGCTTCAAAACTCATTAGTTCTAACAAGCCAAATTTTGCAGTGAAAAGGTTGAATAGATAGAAAAAATTACCCCCAAGATTGTTCAGTCTGGTGCTCATAGCCTTGGCCATTTTCCTAAGAACATGGTTAGATGATCTATTGGTCCTTTCATGTTATACAACGAGGTTTTTGGATTTTCTAGTTAATTGCTGGCTTCTCTTTGATCTTCAATTGTTTTTTTTGGTAAGGGACATTTTGTTCATATAATTGTTTTGCATTTTATTGCTTTTGTATATATTAACTCGTATGGGGCTGTTCATGAGCATTAATATATTTTCTTTCTTTCTTTCCTCTAAGAGAACAATGGAAATCAGAATAAGGGAGACAAAATGTACAAAAGATTTTTGTGTGTTATAAATGATCTGAAAATTGAATCAGTTGTTGATCTTGATAGTTCTTGAAGATAGTGTCACTATGGGCATTGGGAGTTGTCAAGCAACTAGGAATCCATTTCCTTCACAAAAAGTGATTGAATTTGATGAATGATGCCTTCTAAAGTGGACTTGAGGACACGTGGGATGGTTTGAAACATCACCAAGTCCTTACATTCAAGTTGTAGATGTCAAAATTGATTGCAAAGTCAATTTTGGTGTTTTCACTGCTTGCAACAGGGGGCAAAAACGTTGGTTGCCACGACAAACACATGACAAGGGGCAAACTATTTCTTTGAGGATGCAATGGACATGCTCTATGCAGATTGGGAGCAGAAGGTGAAGGATATGAGCATTTGAAAAGGCATTTTGAGTGTTCCTTTCCCACTTTTGGCACCAATTAGGGATAGAGAAATGTGTATAGTGTTGAAAACTTCATGTTTGAAGGGATGAATCTTCATTGTAACTCTTCTATTTGTCATTTTTGTAAGATCTACTGGATGTGTACAGGGTTTTGATAGTTGCAAGGGCAGAAAAGGTGTGAAAGAGGTCGAAACTTGTTGAAACAACTCCAATGAGCCATGTTGGCAGTATAACCTTTTTGTTATGATACTTGAGAATTGAGATAGTGATGGGATGCTTGGAAGCATACCCTTCCTAGATTTTTTCAACCACTTAAGGGTTTTCGCCTGCTGAACTTGGTGTCATGTGTCTTCTTGCAATGTATGTATGCTCTGTTACGATGTTTCCATTATCTTGTGATGTTCTTGAACATGTTTAACTGTCATTTCATGTGTTGTGAAGTTGTAAACATTGGTTGTGGGAGTTTGTTCTTGAGAGTTAGAGTTGAATCCGTGAGTTGGTGATTGCTAAGGTTATCAACTCAGTGTTTACAGATCAGGTGGTAACAGAGGAGCTTGTTTGAGTGGTTAATGGGGGTTGTGGGAGTTTTATGCCTTATACCAGGTCTAGTGGAAGCGGTGAATTGACTCCATACGAACCTACAATTGGAACAAGGGAGTGGGCAAGAGCTAAGAGAGCTATGGCTAGGGAAGATGAGGATGGTGAAGCCCGTTTTAGGAAGCTAGAAAAGGATGTATAAAGAATCTCCATCATGGTAGGCAAAAATGACAAGATTGAGAGCTTTATGCAAGCATTGGTGAAGAATCTTGGAATGTCCAAGGTGTTTGAGGAGGAAAATGAACCTGAAGGATTGGACCGAAGCATGGAGAGACATCAACTTGGAGTGCATGCAAAGCTGAAGCGAAAGTAAACATATAGCTGTATGACAGGGAGATAAGTGTTGAGAAATTGGACCAATGGATATCTCAGATGGGGGTTTCTTCCAGCAATCATAACCTCACTCCTCATTAGCAAACTCTCATTTGCTAGGCTCAAACTAGCGGGTCACACTCTTATATGCTATGAAAGCTATGCTTTATTTCTTGAATGTGGAAAGATTCCTCCAATTTCAAAGAAGGATGACTTCAAGAAATTAATGAAGAAGCAATTCTACCCTATTTGTTACAAAGAAGGCTGTGTAATCCAATGGCATTACTTCCAGCTACATCAAGGGAAAAATGTGCAAGAGTCCACAAGCAAATTTTGGAAGAGGACAATCCAATTGGACAAGAATGCCATGGACAAAGAGATGTTAATGAAAGATATAGGAGGGCTGTTTGAGCACCTCAAGGCACTAGTTCTCATGGTGAAGCCTTGAGACATTGATGAGGCGTGTGCTGAAGCCCGTTATGTGGAATTAGATAAGAAGGAGGCATTTGCATTCAAGAACAAGAGCAAAGATAAGGGACAACAACAAGGAGGTCAAAAGTGTAGAGATAAAGACAAGGGAAAGTCAAAGAAAACCACCAATACAACAGTCCAAAGGACAGAGGCAAAGGTAAAACCAAGTTTCATTTTGTCCATTGTGATAAAGATAGACACATGGAAGATAAGTGCTGGAAATTGAACCCATATTCAATACTATTTGGAGAAAGAAGGACATGGACACCATTGGAGAAGAGGTTAGTGTGGATTCTGATTCAGATGAAAAAATCTCATTTGTTGTGCACAAAGAGGTGCATGTAGTGGGTGAAAGTTCAGAAGTGAAAGAGGAAGAGGAGCTTACAAAGCTATTCCATATCAAGATACACATCAAGAACAAGAAGATAGACTCTTTTTAATATTTGTTCTCAAGCCAATTTGGTTCCTCATAAATTTGTGACTGAGTTAGGGTTGCAAGTAATGAATCATCCTTAGCCCTATGCTCTTGGATGACTCAAAGATGGAGTAGAAATCAGGGTGAAGGAACAATGCAAGGTTAAGTAAGTTCTCCATTGGCTCCAAGCACAAGGATGAAGTGCTAGTAGATGTGCAGCCACTAGATGTATGTGGAGTGATCTTTGGTAGCCTCTACTTGTACATAAGGGGTGCAATATATTTTAGGAGGCCTAATCAATATAGGCTGTTCCTAAATGGGATGCCATACACATTAAACACAATGGAGAAGAAGGCTAAGATCCCCACGATTAGTGGTTTACAAGCCAAGCGTTTGAACATTCCAGTGGTAAATTTTGATTGCTGTAGTTGAGAGGCAAAGGAGAACAAGGAGGGGCTGAGTTGAGAGGTATACATGAGCTGCACACTCATGAAGAACAGCTTGGAGTAGATGATTTGGTGAGTAAGTTTTCAGATCTGTTTATGGAACCTAGAGGGCTGCACCCAAAGAGAGCAACTGAGCATGAAATCCAACTCTTATCTGAAGATCCATTCTCAAACCTTGGGCTGTACAAGAAAAGTGCAATTGAGGCACAAGAGGTTAAGGAGCAGCTCAAGAAACTCTTGGACCAAGGAGTAATCAGATCTAGTAAATTTCCTTGTGGTTATCCCACTGTTGTTGTATTGAAGAAGGATGGGGCATGGTGCATGTGCATTGACTTATAGGGGTTTGAACAAGAGAACAAGGAGGGGCTGAGTTGAAATCTTTACATGGGTTGCACACTCATTAAGAACAGCTTGGAGTAGATGCTGTGAGTAAGTTTTCAAATTTGTTTATGGAACCTAAAGGGCTGCACCCAAAGAGAGCAACTGAGCATGAAAGCCAACTCTTACCTGAGCGTCCGTTCCCAAACCTGGGGCTGTACCAGAAAAATGTAATTGAGGCACAAGAGATTAAGGAGCAGCTCAATAAACTCCTGGAGCAAGGAGTAATCAGATCTAGTAAATTTCCTTGTGGTTCTTCCACTGTTGTAGCATCAAAGAACGATGGAACATGGTGCATGTGCATTGACTATAGGGATTTGAACAAGATAACTATTAAAATATAGGTATCTGCTGCCCCATATAGATGATTTATTGGATCAACTATAGCATGCTAAATACTTAATGAAGTTGGACATAAATCCAGGTATAACCAAGTGAGAATCAAAGAAGATGATGAGTTGAAAGGGACTTTCAAGGCATGATAGGGTCTCTTTGAGTGGTTGATTCTTTGATTTGGATTTTGCAATGTTCAAACCATCTTCATGCACCTCGTGAATGAGGTATTGAGGCCTTTAACTGATTCTTGTGTTACTGTGTACTTGGATGACATATCGATTTTTAGTAGGTCCTATGAGGAACACTTGTCTCATCTTGAGAAGGTGTTTGAAATACTTTAGGAGAATAAGCTTTCATTTAATGGAAAGAAATGTGAATATGCTTAAACATCATTGGCATATCTTGGTCATGTGGTAGGTAATGGAGAAATAAAGATAGATATGTCCAAAGTTGAAGCCATTGCTAATTCTCTAAAAATCACTACTATGTGGTAGGAGCTTTGTCAGTGCTGAACAATACCTCAGAATATTCATCAAGAACTTCTCATATGTGGCTGGTCCAGTGCATGAGGTCATGGGCAAAGGAAGGAAATTCCATTGCGGAAACAAACAAAAACAATCTTTTGAGGAGTTGAAGCATAAAGTAAGTATGGTACTGGTTCTAGCACTACCTAACTTGCAAGCAACTTTTGAGTTAGAGATGGTTGTGGTGGTTTTGCAAGGAGATAGGCCCATTTTCTATTGTATTGACATGTTAAAGGGCCTGTGTTAAACTACAACACCTATGACAAAGAATTATATGTTCTAGTTTCAGCTGTGAAGAAACAAAAGCATTATCTCATGGGAAAAGACATTGCAGTGCATACTGATCATACGCCCTTGCAATATTTGTAAGCACAAACAAAGTTGCAGCAGTCAAGACATTACAAGTGGATAGATTTTCTTCAACAATTCCATTTTGTGGTTAAAAACAAGCATGGTGTCACAAATAAGGTGGCAGATATGTTCTCTAGGCAAGCTCTTTTATTTGTGGTTATTAGTTTGTCTTTGTTGGAGCCTTTTGCAAAAGAAGGGTATGTGGAAGATTATGAACATGATACATATTTCATCAAGGTATATCAGACCTTAGGAATAAAGAAAAGTGTTTGAGCCTCATGATTACTACTACCTTCAAGGAGGACTTTTCTATAAGGTGGGTATGCATTGTGTGCCAAAAGAGCATGGATCATGCTTATGAGAGGCACGCACATCACTTGTTGCTGATCATTTTGGGGTTACTCTATTGCATAACCTCCATTGGAATGTATGTTGCCACATCTTCAAGTTAATGTTGTAAAATTTGTTCAAGCCTCATGATTACAACCACTTTCAAGCTATAAGGCGGGTAAGCATTCTGTGCCAAAGAGCATGGATCATGCTTATGAGAGAGGCACACACATCACTTGTTGCTGATCGTTTTGGGGTAACTCCATCGCATAACCTCCAGTGGAATGTATGTTGGCTGCATCTTCAAGTTGATGTTGCAAAATTTGTTCATAGTTATCAATTGTCCAGTATGAGTAAGCTCAACAATAGGAAGTTGGGGCTGTACCAACTGTTGCCTGTGCCTAACATGCCTTGGAAGAGTGTCTTCATTGACTTTGTTGGAGAACTACCAAGAACCAAACATGGGAAGGATTATATTTGTGGTTGTGGACCATTTTATTGAGATTTGTGCTGGTGGCTTGCAAGAAAACAATAACCAGGTGTGATGTAGCTGAGATGTTCTTCAAACATTTGTGGATTCACTTTGGTATCCCTAAAAGCATCATCTCTGGTAGAGAATTGAGGTTTGAGCAAGTTTTGGTGCATTTTGTGGGAAAGAATGAACAGAAAACTCAAACAGCCTACCGATTTTCATCTACAAATGGATGGGCAGAGCAAAGTTAATAGAATGTTGGTACAGCTGTTAAGGGGCTATTTGACATTAAAATAACTATTAAAATATTGGTATAGAATGTTGGTACCTTTTGAAGCTTATTTTGAATTTTTGATTTAATGCCACGTATGTTGCTTGACATTTGCTTGGGACAGTCAAGCAAAGGGCCAGAAAAAGTGGATCCAGAGGTTGATAAAGCCAAAATATTCATTGGAAAGGTATGGTAAACACACCTCAGGTTCAAAAGAAGTCGAAAGAGTCTCAACTCAAGTTAAAAAAAAGACATGATCAAAATAGGATGGAGCACAATTCCATGTTGGTGATAGAGTGTCTGTCTACTTGTGCAAAACGAGACAACTGGTGGTCCATTTGAGATCATAGAGCAAGTAGGTCCAAATGCATTTTGTTTGGATTTGCCAAAATACATGAAAATCTTCTTGGTGCAATCTTGAATAGTTGTACTTGTTTGAGCCTTCTATACTAGATGAAGAACAAGAAGATATTGTGTTTCCTTAGATAATTTTTCACCTGAAGAAATGGAGGAGCTGGAAAATGACATCACTCTTGACAAGAGAGCGAGGCAAACGAGTCATGGTGAATGAGAAATGTGGTTGATTGGGGAGAAAGGGCAATAACAAAGTAAAGCTAAGTGGATGTTTCAAAAAGATGTGGAAAAGAAGTTACCACATTTGATTGTCCTGAAGCTTTTGGGAACCAAAAGCTCCCAATTTAGGGAGTGTGATCCATAAGTTAGATTAACTGCTGGATCTTGGTAGTTCCTAAAGACAGTGTCACTATGGGTATCAGGAGTTGTTGAGTGACTAGGACTCCATTTTTTGTTGCAAAAAGTGATTGAACCAAATAAAGACACTTGGGATGGTCCAAAACAATATATATCTAACTCTAATCCT
Source organism: Sequoia sempervirens (assembly GCA_007258455.2). Lineage (NCBI taxonomy): Eukaryota > Viridiplantae > Streptophyta > Pinopsida > Cupressales > Cupressaceae > Sequoia > Sequoia sempervirens. Next base: position 206,737 of record VDFB02268693.1, read on the forward strand.
ATGGTACCATGTTTTCAATCTTACCACTGTTCAAAGAAAATCCATATGATCCCAAGTTCTCGATTAACATATTCAAACAGAGACAACGTATGCACTTTCCTATCTGCACATGGAATGCAGGAATAAAAGGCAAGGAACCCTTGCATTTCAAAACCTATTTCTAGAAAAATGGTGTGCCTTGGGCCTTTTCTGTCCTGAAACAAATTGTAGATCAGCTCAGCAAGCAAATATTTGAAAAGATTAAAAACTAATTCTGTTAATTATTTAGTGACCATTTCAACATCTGTTCACAATACTAATGCGCTATCTGCGCAATCAGTCAAATGTTGGGTTATTTATAGATTTTCTGCTGTACATTTTTTTAATTGGTATTGTGTTGTGTATTCTATTGTTAATCTAATTAAAACAAAACACTATTAACAGAACTTTAAATTGAAGAAATTTGAAATAAACTTGGCTATAAAATAAAAATTCTTCAAGAACGTTCCGTCTTTCTCTATCTCCAGAGATTGGTTTGAAGCTTTCTGGCTCTCAGATTGTGTGAGCTTCTCCAAATGACTACTGCAGAACGAGTATGCAAAGAAAAACTATTCTATATGCTGGTGAAGATGGACAGGGGCTGTAATTATGCACAGGGGCTGTAGATTATGTACAGGGGGTGTAGATGAGATGAATCATGATTCTATTGCTATGATTGCTATGCTATTGCTGTGATAATGCTATTGCTATGAATGCTAATATTATTTGTCTATAGTTTACTTGCTTCTAAATTCTATATGATTTGGAGCTCCCGGCAGCTGTATTTATAGATTTTTTGCAGGCTTCATCCCGGCTGGCAAGAATCTATGGCTATGAATTGTCTGGTATGTTTGAATGGTGAGAGATTGAGAGGTTGAGAAGAAAATGGGGGAGGTTGAGAGGTTGGAGAGAAGAATGGAAGCTTGTCTTCAACCCACGGGAACAAGCCTGCACAGGAACAGAGAAATTTAATTTTCTGTTTTGGCAGTTTGTTTCCCGGGAGTTGAAGATAAATCCCAAATTAAATAAATAAAATTTATTTAATTTAATTTATTGCTTTTTGATATTTGATTTTTGATTTTTGAAAACTATAGAAGAATTAATTAAATATTTTGGTAATATTTAATCATGATGTGACTTTAGAAGATTTTTGAAATATTTAGAAGAATTTAATTAAATATTTTTGGAAATATTTAATTATGAATAGATTTTGAATTAGAGGAATTTTGAAATGATTTAAAAATGAATATTGGATTAGAGGAAATAATCAAATATTTTGGAATATTTAATTACAAATGATATTTAGAAGAATTATAATATTTTAATCTTTATTTGAATAAAATATTCAAACTAAGATTATATGATAATTAATATAAATAAATTGTAACATTTATTTAATTAATTAAGAAATGAATATGAAAAGGTGATTAAATATCTAATCGAAATGAAATCATGAACAATATAAATAAATTATTTAAATTTATTTATACGTAGATAGAATCAAAAGATTTTAATTAAATATTAAAAATATTTAATTAATTACCAGACAATGTGATATGACCATTTTTAAGTGTATACATTTTGCCCCTCTTTGAAGTGATGTGTTTTACGCATTACTTCAAAGAATTTTGAAATTTTGCCCCAAATATTGATTTGAAACATTTAATAGATGTATGTGTATGCCCCCGCGAACGATGAATCGATATTTGAATTTTTGAATTTTGATGATTTTTAAGATATCGATTTGTCGTTCGAAACTTATGATATGAAGAAATTGCCCTGATAAGATATGAAATGAAAATTTGATAAAGAAATTGCCCCTAGGATGTGAAAATATGATAAAAATGCCCCAATTTTACCATTATATAGGTTAAAAATGTCATTTTCCATGTCATTTTCAATTTTAACCTAGTAAAATTTGCAAATATTGAGCTCTGAGTGGATAATCATGGCACTTCCAGTTCACCTGCACCGTTTCGAGCGTATCCGACGTCATCAGCGGCCAGCGCACTACGGACCTCCGGTATGTGTCTCGTAAATCCCTGTCTGTTGAAAATTTCATTTTGCGCACGTTTTTAATGTTTTAATTTAAAAACATTGAGTTTTAGCGCTCTTAAAGTGTATCGTAGCGCATGCAATAATTTTCGTAGCGCGTTTAATATTGTAGCGCCCTTAAGGCGTATCGTAGCGCATTTGAAATTTTCCATAGCGCATACAATGTCGTAGCGCCTGTGATAGATTTCATAGCGCATTTGATGATTTTCATAGCGCATATGATATCGTAGCGCAACTAAGATGTATTGCAGCGCTCTTAACAAATATTGTAGCGCAAAATATTCCATAGCGCTGTTGATAAAAATCATAGCGCCATTAATTGATTCCGTAGCGCAAAAAGTTACTTAGCGCTGATAAAGAATTTTGTAGCGCATACAACTAGTTCTGTAGCGCATTTTGTTCCACATGATAAATTTGTTTCCCAAGTTGTTGGAGAACAAATAGTAGCTGATAAATTTGCTTTTAAAGTTGTTAAAAACAAATAGTATAGATAAGTTTTCTCCTAAAGTTGTTAGAAGGAAACTTGATGTTGATTATTTGCGTTCCATGATGATGAAAAACAAATAGTTTGATTGATTTGTTTTGGATTGATATGTTAAGATGATTTGATATTGATGTTGTTTTGATGATGTATGTGAACAGGAGAGACTAGGTGTCCTGCAGATACGAGAGGCTTTCCCGAGCACATGGTCATTGATTCCACATTTATTACAGTCTGATAGAGATGTGATTGACGCTTGTGGTTTGACTGCATTACTTGATATGCCTGAGGTTCGCCTCAATAGGGCTCTATTGACAGCACTTGCAGAGCGGTGGCATAGCGACACCAACACCTTTCATTTACCGACCGGCGAGATTACAGTGACTCCCGAGGATGTATATCGCATCCTACGGATCCCAGTGATGGGAGAGATTGTTGTTTTTGACAGACGAGAGGCTGGAGGTACTCTTGCTTTGAGACGGATATTCAGAGATGATCAGATTGCTGGGTACTTCATCCCATGGGGTGAGATTACAGATGCCTATCCACCACTACCGGCTGTACTTGCAGGATTCATTGGAGGTGTGTTGTGCCCCGACCATAGGTCGAAGGGGTTCGCGATCGGATGGGGTCGTGTCTTAGAGAGCATGGTGATGCAGGGCACACGATATGCATGGGGTACCTGTATGCTAGCCCACTTATATGACGAGCTACATCACATTGTATATGGTAGAGGCCGGAGTTTTGCTGTCGGATGTTCATTATTACAGATATGGGCATGGGAGCATTTTGCAGTGTTACGTCCATTGACTCGAGGAGATCATCCACCTGGTCGACCATACAGATGGAGATATTCACATATTATTGCTCAGCCTAGACTGGGCAAACTAGTGTATTGGCAGCGGCTGTTAGATAGTTTGGACACAGTATGTTGGAGGCCATATTTGGATTGTGAGCCATGGCCAGAGGATGCGAGGGAGATGCCTTTTGTATGCACTTCCAGATTTTTGATTGGACGGACCACATGGATCTTGGAGAGATTTCTTGCTGGACGTGTATTGCGACAGTTTGGTCGGACTCAGGGTATGCCTGTTGGTTCAGCTATTTATGCACGGCGACAGGCAGAGCTTGCAGTGTGGGGCCCACGGATCTCTTATGATGCAGCGGTGGCAGAGTTTATCAGTTAGGTGCACAGATGTGGGACTACTAGGCGGATGTTCGGATGCGGGCGACACCAGAGTATGTGCAGTATGTTCTACAGCATCCTCCTCCACGTATGTTTGATCCTGATGAGGCTGTTGCTCCTGTCATTGGACAGAGACGTCGACAGAGATTAGTCAGGTGATGACGATTCAGAGGAGGATAGTGGAGATTGATGACTCAGATGGAGATGATGGTGGTGATGGTAGGGGTGGCGGGGAAGGCGGGGAGGTGGCGAGAGAAGTAGTGCGGTGGACCACGGATGAGGCATCTTGACCCATCTCGCGTCGGTGGATCCGGCGGTAGCGAAATCCGGATATCCTCTTTCGCGAGCCGCAGTCACGAGCTTACTTGAGGCTCGACTATCACCCGAGCACGAGGCCTTGATTTCCGCGATTCGCGAGAAATTCGGTGACTTGATCCTTTGTTAGAGAGAGATCGCGGCTAGGCAGCGGGGGTGAAGCGAGGCCATTGCCTTAGCGAATAACCCTGAGAGAGTGGTAGCTCTTTGCCGGGTGATATGATAGAGAGAGGTTCACGAGAGCTACTTTCGAGGCAGAGTTTTATCGCACTAGATATCATGATGTAGTCCTAGCTGAGCAGAGAGAGAGCTACACTCAGTCACGATCTACTCATGGTCGCTCTCGTACTACCAGTAGGGGTGTGACACAACCATTACCTCCTAGAGGGCCACCGGGGTCAGGCGGAGCAGGTCCATCAGGGGCAGGTGATACAGGTCCATCAGGGGCAGGTGGTACAGGTCCTAGGCCAGCTCCATCACAGGATAGCTCTGCCTAGTGCATTATATATGATCTCTTTTATGACATTCTGTTGAGACATTTTGTATACACCGTGAGATGATCACATTTTTGATGATATTATATCATTTGTAGTTTGACATCCTTGTACATTTTGACATTCATTTTGAGATATATGAAATGCAGTGATGATTTTACATGATATATGATGTGTATGCATATGAGGGTTTCATGATGGTATGAGATAAATGAATGTATGATGTTTATGATAGATGAATGAATGTATGATGTTTATGATAAATGAATGAATGTATCATAAACATCATGTCATTCATCTATCATAAACATCATACATTCCATTATTTCAAAATGAATACGCTCATTTTATTTTATAGCCAAGTTTATTTCAGAACTGCTTAAATTTAAAGTTACGTTAATCTAATTAAAACAAAACACTATTAGCAGACTTTAAATTGAAGAAATTGAAATAACAACTATAAGAAGAACAAGAGCGTTCGAGTCTTTCTCTATCTCCAGGAGATTGGTTGAGCTTCGGCTCCAGTTATTGAGAACTGCTCCAAATGACTCTTGCGAGAGCAGTATGCAAAGAAAACTATTCTATATAAATTTGAAGATGGGATTAGTGATCACGGGATATGGTTGGTGATTACTACGGTGGAGTGTCACGGGGTGTAGATGAGATGAATCATGATTCTATTGCTATGATTGCTATGCTATTGCTGTGATAATGCTATTGCTATGAATGCTAATACTATTTGCCTATAATTTACTTGCCTAAAAATCCTATATGATTTGGAGCTCCCGGCAGCTGTATTTATAGATTTTTGCAGGCTTCATCCCGGCTGGCAAGAATCTATGGCTATGAATTGTCTGGTATGTTTGAATGGTGAGAGATTGAGAGGTTGAGAAGAAAATGGGGGAGGTTGAGAGGTTGGAGAGAAGAATGGAATCCTGTCTTCAACCCACGGGAACAAGCCTGCACAGAAACAGAGAAATTTAATTTTCTGTTTTGGCAGTTTGTTTCCCAGGAGTTGAAGATAAATCCCAAATTAAATAAATATTTAAATTTATTTAATTTCATTTATTGCTTTTGATATTTGATTTTTGAAAACTATAGAAGAATTAAATATTTTTGGAATATTTAATCATGATGTGACTTTAGAAGATTTTTGAAATATTTAGAAGAATTAATTAAATATTTTTGGAAATATTTCATTATGAATAGATTTTTGAATTGAATTAGAGGAATTTTGAAATGATTTAAAAATGAATATTGGATTAGAGGAAATAATCAAATATTTTGGAATATTTAATTACAAATGATATTTAGAAGAATTATAATATTTTAATCTTTATTTGAATAAAATATTCAAACTAAGATTATATGATAATTAATATAAATAAATTGTAACATTTATTTAATTAATTAAGAAATGAATATGAAAAGGTGATTAAATATTTAATCAAAATGAAATCATGAACAATATAAATAAATTATTTAAATTTATTTATACGTAGATAGAATCAAAAGATTTTAATTAAATATTAAAAATATTTAATTAATTACCAGACAATGTGATATGACCATTTTTCAGTGTATCTGGTATCTTGTAATTGATAGCCTTGTGAGACATTCCTTTCATCCCATTGACTTTTTAAAAGTCCGAGAGTAAATTTTCAATAAGGTGTATCTTTTTACATGTAGAAATTTTGTTGATTTGCATTTTCTTGTATGATAGTTAAAATATAGAATTCTTGTAAATGTTTTTAAAAATTCTAAAAATGCTTCTTATCCCCAAAACTTAAGAACCAATAGTTTTTTATATTAAAAGACCCATATATTAAAACAAATGTGTTAAAGCATACAACCAAATCTTCAAAAAAGCAAGTGGTATGGGATCATGCCACAAAGTCAAACCAGCTGAATGGGATAAAAAATAAACATGTGGCCCCAAAAGGGAAAAAGCCATAAACCAAACAAGTCTACAGCCGGTCAAGGGAATCAGTGATCAAATTACCAGATTAATGTAAAAAACATGCAAACCAACAATTAAGCCATAAGGGCAACACTAGATTAGAAGGGAGGTCTTGCCTATCAGAGTTATCTTAAAAGAGACCCAAGTAAATTATTGACTGAACTCCGTCATTCTGGACTTAAGGAAAAATAGCTTTCGAGTTTCTATTCATATCTGTAGAGACTGGATTTGGCCAAATTCATGTAATTCTGGCCTATAGTTTGCACATGGGATCATTCCTAATAGCAGGAGCATTGCCGTCGCTTTGTTTACCAGCTGGAGGATTGAAAGGTTCTTTGAAATGAGAGTGGATATAATTGTCCATCTTCCTTCTGCCTTTACTAGTAGAGGGCTCTCCCAGAGAACTCAAGGAAGAATTCCTGGCAGGAAAAATCACTGACTTGTCTTTTAGATTGCTTTGACTAGGATCACAACCATTTATATACCTGATGATGTGCATGCATAATTTCAACTTGAGATATGGAGGCATCCTCTACTGGAACTCAGTAAATTATTCTGAAGAAAGATATTCTAAAGGAGAACACTGGCATCTGGTGAGAGATTCAAATTTGTCACGTCAAAAGGATGCACCAACAGAGAGGAGAGATGAGGTGAGGTAGAAATAGTCAAGAAGGCAGAAAAGAGCGCTGTGATCAGCCGCACAAAGTAGAGAAGAAAGCCCAGAGGCACAGCAAACAGAAAAAGGTGCAGTACCAGGACAAGAGGCAGTACATTGTCAAGCAGGCATTGAGGAGCACAGATGAACAGCAAGAGCAGACATTTATGAAGGCAAGGAAAGCAGCAGAAAATGCCATGACAGAAGAAAGATGACTGAGGAAGGAGAGGGAAGCATGATTAGAGGAGTTTTGCTCTCAAAGAAAGCAAGGAAAGACTGAAGCTAAACTGAATTGCTGGGAAAAAAGGGAATGGCCAAAACAACAGCTAACAAAGATGTATAAAAGAAAAAAGACACTAAGTGGTGTTGTGACCTAATTCACACCTTGCCCCATTGCAAATGGGGACCCTAGTAGTCTGCCTTTTTAGGGTTTCGCCGGTGCGCATCTTGTTTTGTCTGGTCTCCGTTTAGGGTTTTGGGGTTTGAGTTTTGAATGGTCACCTGAGTTGAGTAAAGAGTTTGAGCCTGGATCACTGTGCAAACGTCATCATCATGCTTAGGAGGCTCGAGGGACGAAAATGTTACTAACCTCCTACTTTTTAGGGATTGCCCCTTTGGACCCCCTATTTTTTAGGGACTTTATTTTTGGCATTTTTGGCCTATTCTGGACTTCATATTTTTTAGGGGCTATTTTTAGAAAGTTGCTATTTTGGGAAAAGTTTCTATTTTTGCCAGGGTTTCTATATTTGGAAGGGTCCTGAATTTCGAAAATCCACTCAGAAGTTCGAAAAAGTCAATGGAAATCTCAGAAAATCAATTTTAAAATTTGTGAAATTCATGGTGAAAATCAGAAAAATGTTGAAAATCTGGAAAAATCAGTCAAGAAATCACAGAAAAATGTTGAAAATCTGGAAAATTCATGGAGAAATCTGAGAAAATCATGGCAAATTTGTCTAAGTATGACTGAAAATCATGGTGAGAATCATGGAGGCATGAATAGAAGACTGAGATATTAACCAGCATGGAGAAAGAAGAACAAGTTAATGGCAAAAGAGCTTCAGCCATAAGAAACAATGGCATGGAGGAGTGTCAAGTCCGCCCAGCAATGGCATAAAGACAAGACAAGTCCGCCCTTGGAAAAATGTTAAATGGCTTGGACAAGTGGCAAGTCCGCCCAACGGAGATGGCTTGGAGTGGGGTGAAGTCTGCCCAGCCACATGGAAGATGGCACAACATGGAGTGAAGTCCGCCCAGCCATATGATGAATGGCATGAACAAGAGGTAAGTCCGCCTTGAAGTGGCAGGGGAAGGTGGCAAGTCCGCCCAGCAAAGGAAAGTATGGATGGCATGGAATTAAGTAAAGTCCGCCCCAAGCTTTATGGCATAAACACATGCAAAGTCCGCCCCATAGAAAATAGAAAGAAGTGAAGTAAAGTACGCCATGGGCATTTGGAAATGGCCTAAGCAAATGGAAAGTCCGCCATATGGGTATAAGTGTAATAACTTGAGCATAGGCAAGGAAAAAATTAAATGGCTTGGACTAAGGCTAAGTTCGCCTTGAAGAAAAAATAAACATGGCTCAACAATGAGAGAAGTTCGCCATACCAAGAAGTGGTAAAAAATTAAAAATTTTCCTAAGTGTGGACTTTGGAAAATTAAAAATATGCTTGGTCTTGAGAAAATTCGCCATACTTAGAGAAAATAAAAATATTTTCCTAAGTCTAACATTTATTTGTCTAAAACATTTTCGCTTGAGACTTAGGATGAAAAAAAATTATGGCGAAATAAAATGGGAAGATAAAAATTGTGGCAAAATGAAATTGGAAAGAAAATTTCGCCTAAGGCATTGGCAAGAAAATTTTGGAAAATCAAATTTGCCTTAGATAAAAATAAATGCCATAAATTAACGGGTTGAAAATGACACATAAAATAATTATTTTAATTATTTTAATTCTTTATTTTCAACACCTCAAAGAGATAAACTTTGAAAAATCAAAATTAGAAAAAGACAAAAAAGAACTTCACTGAACTGGCGCAAGATTTGGAAACTTTCCCGGAAACTATCGTTGAAGATAAAAATTGCCATTCAGAAGCTGAGTACAAGCCAAGTTCAGACTCGATTTAATGGAAACAATTGAGATTTGCTAAATGAGTCGAACTTCTCATCTTTATAATTGATTTCACTTCTCATTTTTTTTATCATTCGATTTTCAAGAGAAAAGATGTGAGAAGAAAGTTTGTTCTGAGGCAAGAAAGTTGAGAAAGTTTTAAGCAAAGTGAAGAAAGCAGATTCGTACCAGCCAGCATTCTGATCTTGACCATTTCATTTTTCCAAAGAAGCTAGGTAGATTTATTTTCTCCACTTCGTTCTGGCATAAAATTTTCGTTACTTCTTTCATTTCTAGCATAATTCTTCACAAAGTTTGATTTGACAACTAGCTGGAATACTTTTCGAGTAATTTAAAATTCTAAGTTTTAAATTTTCTCTTTGCTTTTTCTTGCAGATTTATTTTCGAGAAAGTAAAAATGAAGTTTGCCAGTAAGGGTGTGCAGCTGCAGTCAAAGATTAAATCCAAATGGGAGCACGTTGTGGACACCAACCTTGGCCATGTTCACTTCGATGATTTCAAGGAAAGAATGTACGGAAGTGATAGACGTTTGCCTACGCCAATTGCAAGAAGAATGATGCGCAACGGAATTGTTCATGCAGCTGGATTTCCGCAGCAAAAGAGTGTCCAAAACTTATGGTGGAATGTGCATTGCATTATAATGCACGGGAAAGACAGATAGAAGCTCCTGATGGAAGAGTTCTTGCATACTCGTCCGAACCAGCCATTCAAGAAACTTTTGGAATTCTAGCTTACAACCGGACATCTTATCGAACCAAAGAAGATGCACTCAGACTTTACAAAGATCAGCAAGTCCTTTGTGCATCGAATATAAACAAGACTTGGTTACTGAAGCCCAGACCTACTGCGGGGAAGATGCCGAAGAATTTGGCCAGAATACATTTCAAAGAAGAATATGGCGACATTGTCTTGCTGCTGAATAGAATAGTAGGCAATCCTCACGGTGCGCCTTTCGAAAACTGGATGTATTATTTCGTTGATGAAATAATTTATGGAGTGAAGATGTTCAACTGGTCTAGATTGATCAGTGACAGTATCCATGAGTAGTTGGTCAACCTGGAGGAAACCAAGACCTTTCATATGAGCTCATACGTCATATATTCGCTTGCAAGGTCTTACAAGTATACTGGCTTGGTTTGCAAGGGTGTAGTTGGCAACGGCGAAGGACAGTTCAAGGCCTATGATTGTTATCCACAGTTGCAGCTGAAGGAGAAGTCACACTTCAGGCGAGCACATGACGCATTTCTTATGTATATCACTCGACTTCTCCAAGGCGGAACACATCAAAGGCTCACCCGTGAGGTCAAGAGTTTGATTGGCAGGTATGGATCTTGGTTCATCCAGTATCCCAAGTTTACTTACATCAGGATTCAAGGATTCTCAAGACATCCTTATAGACTGCCCATTTATCCCACCAACAAAATGGTTTTGTTGGAAGTTTTAAGGCAATTAGAGACATATCAGAATATTCAAAGGCCAAAACAGAAAGCAGCTGCCACTTTTCCATTTTTCATCGGCAATATGGAAGAATCGTGTCAAACGGCGCAAGCAGCAGAGAGTGCTCGACTGGAGATACAAAAATATCCATTCATATTATACAAGCTGAGGAATAACTTTGATCCACTTCATCACATTGGAACTGTGGACGGAGAGAAGTATAAGCACAGGATAGACTTAGAAGATTTTTGGGCCAATGCGGCTGATGAATATGATGTGAGGAAAAGGCTATGGTCAAGATTGCCATTGAATATGATTAGGGCAACAGAACTCTACCAAATACCTGATCAACTGGATGAGGATGGAATATATGTGTAGCCGGGCTTCAATGAAAGCGAGCCACTTCCTCCTGTAAGATGGTCTGAGCCTGAGTTGGGTGACTTAGCGACATTCATGCGGCCTGTATTCAAATATTCTCAATGGTGGATAGATCAACAAGTGCAAGTTTTGCGGCGAAGAAATGTGCAATTCACATATGAATTGATGGGTGATACAGAGTCCTGTTCCTCGAATGCCGGTGCATCAGATGCTGCCAACTTGAGAAAGAGAAAAGAGATTGATGATCCTACAAAACAAAACAAGAATAAAGCAGTGGATGAAGGACCTTCTCAAAAGAAGCACAAATCTAGGCCCCTTCATTCGGCTACATCCAGGAATATAGATGAAATATTAGCCATGGATGAAGAGTCTTGGGAACATGTCAGAATTCCTTCTCCAGTTGGAGATGTTGAGCAAATGCAATCAGAAGATGATGATCAGCCTTCTCCTGCAGGCACAAAAATTCTGGAATCAGACAATGACACAGACATCATGGATGGGGAATTTGAAGAGGGAATGATTTCCACCCTCAAAGGAATCCAGGAAGACCCATCTGTGCAAGAAATTCCGAATATGCCAAAAATCCAATCGGTGCAAGAAGTTCAAGATATGCAAGAAATTCCGGATATGCCAGAAATCCAAGACGTGCAAGAAGTTCAGGATATACAGGATGTCCAGGATCAACAGGAAGATGGAATTGAACAGTCAACCATCCTAGATTGGCTAAAAGAAAGATTAAAGAGAAAGGCGCCAGTAGAGGTTCCTGAACAAGATGATGCCACAGATTTCTTGGCCAGGCTAGAGCAAGTTGCCACAAGAAAGAAAGCCAAGAAATTTTCTGCCATACAAAGGGATGAGGCTGGCAATCGCACTATGCAAATAGCAGTGCCTACAATTGATAAATTCCAAGATGAAATTGCTCCGAATGAATATGCCATCACGACCATTGATATGGGTCCGACGACAAAAGGGCAGGAAGTTGAGGACTTGGACAATTTTGTTGCCACCATCAAGTCTAGGCTGGAAAGGGAAGTGGCAAAGAAAAGAGAATATAAAAGAGAGATTGAGCGTTTGAAAGAATATATCCAGCACTTGACTAGGCCACTCAATCAAGGTGACCAGGCAGCACTTCCACCTCCAAATTCTTCACAAGAACTGGTTGGAAATTTTGAAGAAGAATTGACAACAGCCAGAGAAGCTAAGGACTGGATGGCTGGAAAGAAAGATGAGGCAATGGAATTCGCAGAGAAGCTGGCATATGTGTATGAACAAACTTCCTTCCTGTTGTCACGAGTTATAGACTTAGCAGAAGCGTGGGATGGCCTCCAAGATATTCAGAATAAAATTATCCCATGTCTTCGAGAGCTAAAAGGCATTCCGAAGCAGAGATTGATTGATGATAGGATTATCGAAGCTGGAGCTGCATATGATTTCAGCGGCTGGTATTACGCACTGATTTCACGAGAAGTCCTGGAAAGGGTGAAGCAAGATGGCGCCAAAGTTGAAGAGCAGGCAAAGGAGATTCGGAGTAAAATTTATCAGATGGCTGCAGATATGTTGGACCGAGATATTGTCCGAAAGAAACACTTGCAGCCACAAAATTTAAAAGAACAAGTTCAAAGAATTTTTTCCACCACCTCTGGGCCAATCATGAAAGAAAATTTTACCAAGGCATTTAGCTTCATGACTGTCAGAGATGCTTTCTTGCTGCATGAACCAAAATGGATGATCACTTTTGCAGAATGTGCTGAAAGTTTGGACTTGCTGGAATACAACGTCAATGCACTTCCGGACATTGCCATGGAAGAAGTCGGCCGGATCGTGTCAAAGTTCGCCGAACGTGATGCTTTGCAGTTGGATAAGGATGCAACTCCAGATGCCTGAAGTTCTCTCTAGTTAACTGATGGATGTTTAGGAAACCCTAATTAGGGTTTAGTTGTGTTGAATCTGGGCCATTAATCTTATTTTAATCTTGGCCATTCATTGTAATTCGGAAATGCTATATAAACCCCCCCCTTCTCTCTCATTTGATGATAGATACATATAGGAGAAAATTAGAAGAAGAGTAGATATCAAGAGAATAAGAGAGAGTTTTATAAGATTGTTGCAAAAGACTATTTTGATAATAAAGTTCATCATGCATGAGGTGCTTTGAATCCTTTGATTGTCAAATGGTTGCATGGTTACATACTTCTCTTCCTCGTCTAGTAGATTTGAATTAGAATTTTATTTAAGTATATGTTAAAGAGAATGATAGATTGATAGCAAAGGTTAGCGAAGCTTAACTCATACTTTCTTTGAGTGAATGCTTTTCATTCAATGTGTAAAGTTAGGCTGAGCTTTATCGTGGATGCTTCAACGTTTTACTTTGAATAATGTTGTTCTATTGATGGTATTGTTCGTGGTGAAGAAATTTTTAAGCACAAATCCCAAAAGATTGCACTTGCTTTGTGTAGTTGTCGTTTAGCGTGGCGAAACAAAGTATTGTTTATTTGGTTTCACTTAATCTTTGCCGTCTCTTGATTTCGTAGGAATAGCATAGGATTTCTAAAACCCTTACTCTTTTTTCATTTTTTTTAATCTAAAGTCAGAAAAATCCAAAATGATATTGCATTCGCGTCTTTGCTTTTCTGAGTAACTTGCAAAAGTAAATCCCTATTGTGCCCCCAGCAAATCACATCAAACCACAAAGCTTATCCACACTCATCTTAAACATTGGAATTACCGTATGATCTTACTTGCAGTCTTAGCATATGGGGTAGTTTTTCAAGAGGGGATATAGCGTCTTTGACACTTTATTCTAGAATGTTTGTTGTGTCATAAAATACGCATCAACAAGTGGGTAAAGAAAGGAAAGCCATGCTAGTTACCAAACAGGACAGGGAGAGAGGATAGCAAAGAAGGTGCAAGATAGGAATTAGACGGAAATAGAAAGGTAGCTGCCACTCAAGAGGAAAGAGAAAGCCCAAGCAAGAGGAAAAAGCCAAAAAAAGGTTACCCACGAAGGAAACAAGAAAAAAATAGAAAACCGCCGCATTAGGAAGCAGAATCCATATCAGATTTGAGAATCTTGCTAAGATCCTCAAAATTCATAGAATTGTTAATATTCTGGTGATCACCTTTGTAATTGCTTAAGCTTGAGTTAAGACATAAATTGGCAAGCCAATCTGCCACCTCATTCCTGCCTCTTCTGCTGTGTTGGATCTGCAACTCCTTAAACTGCAAATTCAGAGACAAGGCCTTTGTCAACAACATTTAGAGGCACCAATTGGAGACCTGGCTTGAAACCAATGCATTAACCATAATTTGCAAATCTGCTTCAATGACAAGCTTTTGAATCTTGGAAGTTGGAACTAACAACCAGTTTCAAACCTAGGATTCAACCTTCTGCTTCGGAAAGGTTATTACATATTAGCATTGATGCCTATAAAAAGGGTTCCAAAACTATCTCTTATCCTTTCTGGTCCCTAAAAAAATTCAAATAGCTCGAACACCTGTTTCACCTGGTTTACATTTGGAAGCTATATCAAAATACATTTTAACCCAACCCAAGGTGGGGGTTTCCAAACCTCTATCATTCTACCTTTCTTGATTTTTGCTTTACTTTTTATCAAAGAACCTAAGCTCCTACCAGTTCCTTAGAGTTTGGAGGTCATTCAAATTACATTCCTTATTTTTTATTTTGCTTTTCAGGGAGAGGATGTGGACACTGCAAGTAACAAACTCTTCCCAAATCTGATTTTAAGATTTCACTTTTTAATTAGAAATCCTATTGTGTAATGGCCTGTGCTAAATTTAGGGTAAATAATTTTAACAGCCTTGAAAATATTGAAATGGGAACCAAACCTTATATCGCTTCAATATTTACTTGCAACATTAACTTGGAAACATGTAGGAAAAGGAATAGAGATTACAAACCCTAAATTATATTAACTTATTAAGGTTTCCTAGCAGAGCTCATGACTCATTATTAAGATTCAACATTCATCACTTAACCCAGAAGTAGCAAACCTTAACCTAAACTATTTGACTCTAGTAAACTCAAAAATTCTGCATTACTTTCATATGAATAATAGTAAACCTACAATGTTTCCTTTCCATTCATGCATTTACAAAGAAAACTCATATCTTGAACCAAACTCATAGTGGAAGATAAATAGAGAATAGTATTTCTATTAAACAAGCCCATGATGCCCTTACAAATGTTGTGGTCACAGCTAAAACATATTACTGACAATATTTGCAATAATAACAAACCCAAAGTATAGGGGATCTTTGATTACAAATTACTTCTTAGAAGAAATGGAACTGTATGATATTCAATGTCCAGTTATCATTATGGCAACTGCAATACAAAAACTTATGCTCATGACAATTGTAGGTGTTCTGTAGATTTGTTGTTGCTGTTTTTGGCCACTGTGAAAGCTCGAACATGGCTTTATGAAAGTCTGCTCTATCAGTCGAAGGGGTTTCGTCCTCCAATGTGAGATATATGGAGTTTTCATTCCTCAACCTCCTCAGATTTGGATTCTTGAACAAGTGCTCATGACAATTTTGAATTAGGGTTTGGATGGTTTGTTCAAAGATGCCCTCTTCCATCCATCTCTGCAACCTTAAGACGCCTAGAAAGAATGTTGAAAATCAAATAGTGGTCTTCATGCTAGGTTTGGTACATAGGTATGGCTTCCCATACTCGTTGATTGTTGTTTCCTTTCACATCAAGCTGACAATGGTGTCCTCTAGTGTGGAAATGAACTTGGAAGGTGTGGATGAAGGTGCATTGCAACTTGCAAATGTCTTTAACAAGTATGGTGAGGGGCCCCTTTGTGTTTAAAACCCTAACCATCGCATTAATGGCGGTCGTTGGCACCCTTGTAGCGTGCCTTGTTGGATGTCCACATGATTTGGATTTAGGTGTATGTGGATGAATGCTAGTGCTAAGTGGAATCCCATGAGGAGCTACAAACCTTTATGTATTAATGTTATTCATGACATGTAGGGTGGTAGGTAGAGAGGGATAATAAAAAATGGCAGGAATGTGGAAGTTTGAAGGTCGGGGTTGGCGATAAAGGATGGTTGCATGCCGAACTCTTGAAGTTTTGATCAGGAAAAGAATGAAAGAGAGGAATGGTTGGGAGGCATGGTAATAGGGGAAAGTCTAACATCTCGAGGGGGATTGAGAGAGAAGTAGACTTGAGAAGGACGCATGCCAGGAAGGGTAACTCTACCACTCTAACCACTTACACAAACTCATGAACTTTCCCATGCCTTCATACTCAAGCCATGTTTATTTTCAACTGAATTTTCCAAGTGATTATGCTGAGTGCAAGATTTTATAGTCTATCAGAATTCCAAGGAAAGATGGACTTTGTAATGCTTCCAAGTGATCTCAAAGATTCCGAATGAGAACAAAGGGTTTTAAAAGAGGATAGGAAGTGAAACCAAATATCCTTAGAGAAGGGATAGAGAAGGAGGAGGTGGTTAATCTCTTCCTCATAAGAGGCGGAGTGGACATCTGCTAGGACCTTTGAAACTCCTTTTAATCAACTAATCCTATGTTAGAATCTCGCCATGACATGCTAACCAGAGGAAGACTTAGCCTTAGGCCAACCTTTGGAAAACCAGTATTGTACCAAGGAAAGGGATTAATCACCTCATTCCATTTGGTTGTGAGCTTCACATATCCTTGTTTGACTGAGTAGGAACCACTACCATTCCAATTCCATCCCAATAGGATAGAATCCTCTTTATTGCTCCATCCAAGCCTGAAAATTTTAAGCAGATTGGGAAGTCTAGAAGCTTTGTCTTCAAATCCTGCAGTGTTATGGAAGACCTTCCAAGTTCTAGATGATTCAGCTGTGTCTGCATGCTCAATTCAGTAATTGTTGACTTTTCATCCAGCTATTTCTGGATTGAGTTTGGTGAACTTCAAAAGCTTTGTCCTGATTGAGTGGTTTGTCTGATATCCAAACATCCCTCCAGAAATCCACTCTTCTGCTATTGTGGAAAATCCAAATAGCATGGTTGGAAATAATCACCCTAGCTTCCTTCATACTTTCCCTGATGGCAGAGAACCAAGTTCTTGCCTTAAAGATATTTGTCCTTAAAAATTTTAAATACCAATTCAGGTTCAAGAGCTGTCTTTCAGGAACCTCCAAACTATTTTGGCAACCAAAGCAAGGTTGAACCACTGATATTTCTGAGCCTTGCCACACCTTTTCTTAAGGTTAACAAACTTTATCCCAAATTTGAAATTAACAAGGATAATTTAAAAGACTCCCTTGTTCCTTGCCATAGAAAGGATCTCATCAGGTTTTTTTATCTTTAGAGATAATACTTTTTGCTCCAGCAAGCAAGGAGAACCAGTAGATAGGAGTAGCTTGAAGAACAAATTTCAGAAGGGTGAGCCTACCCACCATAGGAGTAAATTCCCCTTTCCATTGTGAAAGCTTACTCTTCAAATTTTGCAGAATGGAATTCCAAAGAGATACCTTATTATGACTAGAGAAAAGGGGGAAGCCAAGATAGAAGCTAGGAAAAATCAGCTTTTTCAAAGGATAAAAGTGTACAAAGAAAATTTTGATCCATCCTTTTAACATTTAGAAAAATAATTCTTGGACTTACCTTTATTTATTGTAATGTCCCCGTTTTGGAGGTAGCATAATTTAATTAAATTAATTAATTAAGTTGTCCAAAATAATGATCTCATGAGGATGACTAATTGATTATTTTAATTAAATTAAAAATGGTATTAAGTTAATTATTTATAAGGTTATCAAATAAATCAATATTATAAGGTGACCTTATATTTAATTAATTTAATAAAGTGTCTTGAATAAAATTAAAGTGGGAAATATATCTTTTATCCCACACTGGCAAGAAAAGTGTGTGTTCCTCCAAGAAAGTATAAAAGGATCTTAAGGGTTCATTGTTGATCATCCAGTTGTTGAGTATTGTTTTGGTTGATTTCATAGGGGAAACCTATGGTTTCTACAGTTACTTTATTCGATCATTGAGAGCGAAAGCTCTCTTTGATTGTGCAACTCTGAGGCTGTGAAACTATTAGTTGATATTGTTGCCATTTGAATGAGTGATACTTCAGTGATTTACATTGTGCCAAAATAGTGGCCAAGGGCCAATTTTTGACATTGTTTGAGGATTTGCTGGAGATATTTTTGTGCATTGGTTTTTCATCGACTTGGCATAGTAGGGGTTGACTTGTATTCTACATCATCATATACAAGTTCTGGTTTTATTCATCAGCTATTATTATCAGCATATGAGAGACACGATTTTGCTCATGGCAATTTCTCCTTGGTTCGATCTTGCTTGAAGGTGGTGATGCTTCATTCAAGGGACCAAGACGTCTTTGTTTGGTGCTTTATTGGAGAGTTAGAGGCTGCAGATTATTTTATATGAGAAATTTGCTACAGAACAGGGGCGGCTATGATAGAGCTGCAATTTGGTGGGAGAAGGTCTATTTGCTTGGTATTTGAGTTGCTACATCACCTACAGCATAGGCGTTTCAGTGGATCAGGTTCTCTCGCATTTAATTTCAGTATTTAATAGACATTCAAAGTTGGTTGTATGCTGCCATTGTACTCAGACTTTGTTATTTTGTTTCATATCATATTCAGCTGTAAGCCTAGAGTCTTGGCCTTTCATATTTGCATTGTAGTTGGGACATCAATAAAAAGGAGTTGCATATGATATATTTGTCTTGGCTGTAGCATTTATTTCAGTTTGTAAGACAACTGTTTGTCTTAATGTCCCTAGCTGAAAGTCAACATTTTCATAATAAGAATTGCATGGCAAATGTTCGATAAAATGCTTACGGCTGTAGCTCTCATTTCCATACTCTAGTATGCATGCCAGATGTTTGATTAAATGACAAGTGGCTGTAGAAGTTCTTACCAGCATATTAGTTGCATGCCAATTGTTTGACAAAAAGTCAATTGGCTGTAGGTGCATATTTTACGTATAGAAATCATTTATGTGTATTGAAAAAGATCTAAAAGAGTCATATTTGCATTTAGATTGTAGTCTAATCATTGTAGTGTTGATTCATGAGCATTTGAAGCATTTTATCATTACTTTTCAAGCATACCATCAGATTGTAAGCTCAGACCAGCAAGCTAAAAGTTTACATCAGAAGTGTTTGACAAAATCCCTTGAGGCAAACTTAGGCCAGATTTGAAGGGAATTTTCTAGAGTGGTTTAAGAAGTGTGAACATTGACATTTTGGTCTATTTCCTCTCCTTAAGTGAAAAATCCTAAAGTGTTAGAAGGTCATAGTAACCAAGATCTTTGTTTTGCATTTTGGTAACCCTTAAGATATTCCTTAAGAGCTAAACTTTAGATCAGAAGTTGCAAGGGATATCGCTGATATTTCTGAACCACTAATATTTTTGAGCCTTGCCACACCTTTTCTTAAGGTTAACAAACTTTATCCCAAATTTGAAATTAACAAGGATAATTTAAAAGACTCCCTTGTTCCTTGCCATAGAAAGGATCTCATCAGGTTTTTTATCTTTAGAGATAATACTTTTTGCTGCAGCAAGCAAGGAGAACCAGTAGATAGGAGTAGCTTGAAGAACAAATTTCAGAAGGGTGAGCCTACCCACCATAGGAATAAATTCCCCTTTCCATTGTGAAAGCTTACTCTTCAAATTTTGCAGAATGGAATTCCAAAGAGATACCTTATTACAACTAGAGAAAAGGGGGAAGCCAAGATAGAAGCTAGGAAA